>VWZO01006928.1:1374818-1631551 GCA_013396975.1 Bucco capensis | reverse complement strand
TTTTTTTTACATTTTTATTTGCCAGTTGAAAAAATATAATTATTCTTAGTATTTCATTAGAGCATTTCAATGTAAATGGTTAACTTTAGATCTCAAATGTTTAGTTATTAATTGTCATGATAGCTATCTGACTTTTGGTTATTTCTAGAATTCTATTTCAAGTGTAGCAAGATTTGTGCAAGCTTTATTGTTAGGAGTGAAACTTTATCTTTATTAAGATTAAGTGTTTAATAGTATAATTTGCTGCATATGTTGCAAACACAAGCTGTAGTGAATAGATCCTCTGTGAAAAAACCCAAAACAACCCCCAAACCATTTGATATGTTATATATGGACTTAAATCCAACATGTTGTTCTTTAGCTAAAGGAAATTCTAAGAAGAGATTTACAGAGAAGAGTTTATTCTGTTAACTTTAATTTCTGTAAAACTTTTCTCAACTTGTTTCTCAAACTCAACAAGTGGAATTTGGTTTCTGTATTTTAACTTTAAAATGTGCTGTACATAAGTTCCTTTGTTCCTTGAATGTTATTCTGAAAATAGTACAAATTGGATGTTTTTCACATATGTGAGGAGGAAAATGTAGCAGCAGTAGGTGAAACGTTTAAGTGAGGTGTCTTTTTTTTCTATTTGTCCACTCAGACTTGAGGATTCAAGTGCAAGGTCTCCTGTTATTATTACTGGAATATTTAAATATAATTTTTATACCTTGTAAAGAACTGTGAGGAAGGCTCTCCTTTTCCTATGTATCTTCAGCCTCCAGCCTCCCAGGAAGCTATGGTATGGAACACATTGATTTAGAGTAGATATCAGATTTTTTTCTTCATACTGAAGTAGCAAAATCAGGTGAGCAGCACAACTCTGCATTTTCCCAGTCTGCATGAGGCATTTGATTAATCTGTGAAGTGCTGGTGATTGATTTGGGTTCTTATGGCTTTTAGGTGAGTTGGAATGATTCTGTTTGTAAATGATGGGAATTAATAGTTTTGGGTTATTTGGGGATTCAGAGACCATATTAAATCTTCTTGGCATAGATATTTTGACTTGGAGATTTTATTATTGTCTCATACTTCCTTTTAAAGTGTGCAGTTGCTTCTTTGACAATTTTAAGTAGGTAATCAGGCTGTTTTGAGAAATTAATTGTATTTGTTATGGAACAATTTGCAGTCAGCCCCTTCCTCTGTTTCTAAAGCTGGGTTTGCAAAATGAGGGAAATTGCTGCATACATCATCTTAACTCTAAGAAAGGAAAAGCCCACAGGGAAGGACCGAATCTCATTCAGTCTGATGTGGATGATTTTCTGCAAGAGGATGACAAATTTCAGACATTGTGTGTATGTGTAGGATTCCCTTCCCCTTCAGCCTTTGTACCAGGAACTATAAAAAGCTTCTATAAAAGTACAGAAAGATTATAGTTTGAGTCAGGCCAGCAAGTTAGCTTTTTTCACTGTGATCAGGATAAAAGAACATCTCTCTTGGCAAAAAGGACTCGGCAATTAAATAGAGATGTTCTGGACTGATAATTCCAAGTATAGCCAAACTTGTGGAGAAATACACAGGTTAAAATTTATATTTGGGTCTTGCTATTTAAAATGGATACTCTTTAGGCTTCATGTAACAACATTTTACTCTATATAAAGTGCAGAGAAAGTCAGGCCTGTAAAAAATGCAACTGAAAATAGGAATACTGCCACAGCTAACTTCAGCACAGCTTAACTGTGAGACTATCTTATTGTTTATAATTTGTCAAGCAGTGGAGAATGTGAAGAAATGTATGATTATGCAGATAAGGATAGATCAACAGAGTCAGTAAGAGCACAGTATTTCACACTACTGTTTGTAAATTCACTATTATGTAGGTTCTAGCTTCAGTAGTTTTTAGTGTCATGATTGTCTTTGGGTCTGAGAAGTCGTAGATATGTAGGGCAAAAGGAATCCTCTGCAATTAAAAGGGTGGGTGAATTTATTTCCCTGCCTTTGCACAGTCCATTGTTCTTGGATTCTGCCTGTATTTTGAAAAGTCTTAGAATGCTAAAGACAAACATATGAGAATCTGGAACCATGCTAAAGCTTTAGATACTGAACTGTTGGGGTTGGCCTCCTAGCTCACGTTAGCTTGTACTGGCAAACTAAGAGCTGACTGTGGATAAGAAAATTCAGGGGAGGTTATTGCCACAGATCCATCCAAAAGCACTCAGGAGTAGTTGAAAAATATTCTGTAGGAATACTGCCCTTTTGTAAATCTTTAAAATTAAACTGTGCTGTCAAGAATTCTGTTTAACCTTATGTGCAAATGGTAGCTGTAAAAGAGAAGCTGCTAGATATGCAAGAATAGGTGATTTTGTACTGGTGGTTAGAAATCAGGCATGTATTGGAAATTCCACATTTCCCCTTGCCCTTGCTGCTTTTAAAAGTACTGAGCTGAGTATCTCTTGTCCTACAAGAGGCATGACAGCTTTTCAAAACACAAGGTCAAGTGGACAAACCAAGATTATGTGTGCTCTTTTAGAATTCAGTATACAGAAGTTGCTTTTGCAAAGCTGTGCCTTAGTAGCTGTCCTACTTCCGAGGAAAATAGTGGTCTTTTTCACTTTGCTGAAGCAGGGAAAGCTGAATGACTCCCATTCTAAAAGATCTCTGTCACTTAGAGCCAATTGCTCATTTTGCCTCCAAGTCAACAGTATTAAGAGATTTGATTGTACCAGTAGCAACAGTAAGTCAGTCCCTCCAGAACCCTTCCTGTACTGGTCAAGGTAGGAGGGCTTTCCAGTAGCTTTAACTACAGCCTCTAATTAGTGTTTAGTTGTATGTCTATTTTTAAGTTTCTAGTAGATAGAGTGAAATGCCAGTAACTAGATACATGCTGAAAAGTTATCATCCCCTACAGTTAGATTCTTCAGACTTCTAGAAAAAAAGACAATTTATCTTACTAGCCATCTGCTATGCCTTCAGCTCCATTGTGATATTCTGAAGGAGTAAAATTATTGCTAAATTTCCTGTAGAAAGATAATCACTATTGGAAAGCATTGCATGACTTATGACATGTCTCAATTCATCTGTCCTGGGAGCCATTGTGCGTGCACATCTGCTTCTGTACACCCACACAGGATGGGAAGAGATTCCTCCACAGGAAGGTCTTCCGTTCCCTCAGTATGCAGGTGGTATGTGTTGGCAAATCACATATTGTGGATATGGTAGCCAAGTTCCCAGAGTAATGCACACAGATGCACAATTCACTCAACTTTGGCTGTTTGAATGAGAATACAAGGTGAGTGACTGGGAGTATCATCGCATGGCCTATCTTGCAATGTTCCTTCTGTGATACCTGTTATAATCACACTTGCTACTGGTTGCATTTGAAATGTGGACCACTAGAGGGTTAAAAATGATGTGTTAGTGAGGTCAGTCATAGTGAAGACAGTTGGTGCTTAAAATATTGCAAAAGAAAATGCAGAGCATTTAAGAGGCAATCCCATTTTTTTAAAATTCCAAAACACTAAGCAATTTCTTGCCTTTGAATTACAGATGTTCTTCAGTGTTGTCTGTATTTCATCCTTTTTCTATCATCATCTTCATTTAATGTCTTTCTGTGATCAGCTGGATCATTTTAAAACTGCTTAATAAAATTTCTTTGCTAGTCATGGAAGATAGGTGATAAAGCTGTAGTGTTGAAACTATCCTGAATAGAGGAGGCATCCTGTTCTGAATTAGCAGTTTCTCTTTTCATTTTATGTCTGACTTTCTCAGCTATGTCTTCTAACATTTCAGCAATTTCAGTTCATTCAGAGGATTTATTTCATTCTTTTCAGCAGCAGATCCTGTGTTTATCTTTTCTCACCTCACTAAGAGCCCTTTCCTCTTCACCATATCAGTCCTCCAGCATTACTGTACACGTCATGTAGAACAAAAATGAGTCATTAAACTAATGACCATTAGTCTTAATGTTGTCAGTGAACCAGATGCCTGCAGTGCCTGTCATGTGAGCTTTTAATTGCTCTGTTTTACAGCTAAAGCATCGTTATCTAAGTAGTGGCTTCTTAGTAAGTGTATGTGAAACACTGTCAGTTAATGCTAGAAGCTGAATTGTGACCAGGAAAGTGACAGACCTAATATTTGGTCTTTTCTGATTTGGAGACGTTGCACTTCTCAGGGTTCTTCTGCTTATTTTGTTACTTTATTTGCTTTTCGTTCACTTAACAAATCAAAGGCTAACTAGAAAAATGGTTTTTAATGTTGAACAATGTCTGGCTCAATACAACACACAGTTAAAATCTTGCCCTGCTTGAGATGGTTTCACTGGCAAGAGACAAAGTATACCACGAGAACAACTGCTCTCTCTCCCCCCCAAAAAATTAAGAGGAAATGAGAAAATGGATGAATCAAATACCAAGGCTGGCATCACTGGACTGAGGGAGTAGTTAGGATGAAAGTTAAATGAGGCTAAATATGTGACAGTATGGACACATGCTTGAAGAAGTGAGTTGCAGTGTTTTAACAGTGGGCCTGGGTCAGGGAAGGCAGTAGCAGATAATCAGGTGGGAATGGTCAAGGTACTAGAAGGCAGTGGCAATGATCTCAAAGTGGTAGATGACAAATATGCTAGTAAGACAAAGATAATTTCTTAGGGGAAAATAGCTTACTAGGAAGTAGCATGCTTTACCTGTTGGCTGGTGTATCGATATTCCTGACATCACTAAAGCACAAAAAGCTTAAAAGCTCTAGAGTATTGGTAAAAATGCATTTGAGACTTGGAGACTGCGTGCTGTGAACAGTTTCTTTTGGGAATTTCTCTTTAAAATCATGCTGAAACAGGTGTGCACATGTGGAGGGTGCCTGACTGAAAGGCATTCACCTCATGTGCCTTATTAATAGCCTTAAACCAACATTCCTACAGCAAAGCCATGACCATTTAACTGCTTCCTTATTGTGAAAATGTGCATGACCAAGCCAATGTGCTAGGCTGCTCAGTCTATAAACCCTGCAAAGGGACATATTGCAATGGAGAAAGAAGAGTAGATGAAGAACTGGGTTAATATCACTAAAATTATCAGAAGTGGTGGAAAACTAACAGTGGAAAAGTCACGTTTTCCTCATCATCTGCTAGACCCATTCATGTGCTAAGATGTTGTAAATCATTAAGTTAGCCTGAGAGTGAACATCTGGCTGTGGCATTCTCTACAGTATAATTTCTTTCAGGTGAGGAAGGATTCATCAGCTAGAGGTAACAGGGAGGAGAACCATTTTATTATTTAGACTTTTATTCAGGGTAGTCTGTCTTTGTAACTAGAACTGAGACCTCTCTACTCCTAGCCCCTCTCTAAAGATATATTTACCAGGCAGTCTTGATGCTCTGCTGAAAAAGGTGGGTGAAGGACAGCATTAGCTGAAGCTCTCCTATTTCATGGAACAACAGTACCGGAAGAGTATATATAAGTCTTTTGGTCATTCATAAGTGCTGTTAAGCCACCAGACACCACCTTTCCCTTATTGTTTGAGGATAAGCAAGAAAATAACTTCTGATAATAAAAGGGTAATATATCATGCCCCCCCACCCCACCCCCAGGCCTGTCCAATAGCCTAGATCAGAAGCTAGGAACAAAAAGCTTAGAGCAAAAATGTACAGAATTTTAGCAATAGAAGTGATTAAGTGTAGAAATATTTTCCCTATTATGTATATTCTGTTTTCCTTGATGCACTCTAAACTGACACTCTTTTAGGAAGTGTTTCCTATTTTAAAAAGTAGTGATGAACTTGCTGCAGAGATTACCTCTTCCAGTTCTGTGACCTGTGTCGTGCAGGTCATGTTAGTGCCTTTGGAATGTACAAGAAAAGTTCTGGCACCACTGAGGTCAGTTCTTCATTTACTTGAGCAATTTCAGTCTGTTAATCTGTACATGCACAAGCCTTTACATAGCCTTATATCTATGTGTCATTATTCTTTGTGTAAGTCACTGAAGGTTGGTCAGCAAACACCACTGGTCAGTAAAGACTCCTTGCATCTTGTGTCACTTTAGTTTTAGTTATTTTAGTATAGCTGAGTAACCTTTTTGTGTATGACATAAATATTCTTTTTTTTTAGAGGGGTATTTGTGTCCTACAGTAAACTGATTGGGCTCATCCCTGAAGAGGAATCTTGCCACCTGATTCTTCATATGACTGAGTTATACCTGTAATGGTGTTTTCAGGACTCTTCAACAGTCTCATTCATTGAGAAGTTTTGTCATGGTAGATGTTGATTGTCAGAAGCCTTCTATCTTCCTAATCTGTCAAAGTTCCTTAGTTGCATGCTCTCTTGGCTCTCCTAATTGAGTTTTGGGGTATTTGATCTTCAATATAGTTGCATTAAAGATGTATTTTCTTAGTGAGAAATTACTGTAGTTCTTGATGCCTGTGGGTTTGCCTGTTCAGGAGAATATGTAGTCATTTACAGTAGCAGAGCAGTTCCATACACTTCATCTACCTGTTCAGTTCATGATAAACACCATGCTGTTGCTGATGACAACATTGCATGAACAGTATGCTGTGAAGAAAAATTACTAGTGCTAGAGCAGGCGTTTTAGGGGCTGAATACTTGCCAACTTTCCCCTGCCACCTGAATCAGAAGCAGATGTGCTGAGATTGAGGGCAGGGAAAAAACTCTGTCATTAGTGATGAAAGGCATGGCAGTGCTCTGCAATATCAGATAGAGTCACTGTTCAGCCTTTCCCACATTAAAAAATATCTCTGCTTATAATTGCACTTGTGAACGTCTTTAACGTCAAGATCTTCAGTATTTAACTCTGAAGTATACAGTGGTTTAGGATTCTTCCCCCCCCCCCCTTAAATGCTGTGGTTTTAATACTATTCCACTGTCCCACACATTTCCCTTCTTTGTGTTTTCATTGTGCAACAGGAATTCTCTTAAAAATCTGGATCTGCCACTAGTTCTAGCAGGTGTTTGACTTCTGAGTGCCAGAGGTTTTTTTTCCTTTGTGCCTCTTATGGATGAAAATTTCACTGCCCTTAGGCACAGTTTCAACTGAAGTATATGAAAAGCATGTTACTATGTCAGTTCAAATTATATCACTGTTAAAGAAAAAACTCAAAAGGAAATTAAATATGAATAATCACACTAACATAACATTAATAACATTAAGGTTATAATTTAAATTAAAAACTGGGAAATTCTGAGTCAGAAGTCCCATGTCATTCTTAGACTCTCCTGAGAGCAGCCATTGTAAAATAAGGATAATGACAACTAAGTCATATGAGATCCCTTGATGAATAGTGCTATAATATATAAGAACTAAGTGTATTTTCTAACTCTGTATAATATGCTGTATAGGAAATAAGTATTGTGTAAAGTCTTGTATCTTTCTCTCATCAGCCTATGTATCTAATAGTGGCTGAAAATTTTTTTAATTGCTAGTCATCTGCATTGTCTTCCTTGGTATGTTTAAACCTTCATGTTGAACCATTCAGAGCCACTGTTAGAATTTCACATTATTGTAGGGCAGTACTTTAAATTAAAAAAAAAAATTGTTGAACAAGTCCTTTATGTACAACACATACACAAAGTAAAGAAACAGAAAAATGTAATGGAGCAGTGCATGCAGCAGGTAGGAGTTTCAGACTGAATTCCTTTCCCTCTATACAGCAGGTATAGTCCCTCCTCACAATGCTGCCAACTCCTCTCAGCCTTTCAACACTGATGCCATTGGCATAGTTAATGCAGCTTCTCATCATCTGTAAAGAGACAGAAAGTAGATGTCCCACTATGCTGGGAATGTAAGTAGTATCACTACTGTGGTGATCAGAAGACAGATTAAAATTACTGGGTTTTTTCTTACCTAGTTTCTTCTCTTCCTGCTGGTAAACCCGTATGTTTGCAAGCCCTTTTTCTTAAGAACAGACCTGTATAGTTTGTATGTGGAACTCTATTCTTAAGTGGTAGTACTAATACCCAGATTCTATAGTGTGTTTTATCCATATGCTGTAAAATTTCCTCTGTGTTGGCTCTAAATATTGTTATACCCTCTTCCTCAAGGCTGAGCTAAAGACTTAAGGAGGTAATTTGGCATTGCATATTTTGAGAGCAGAATCTGATCCACAGTTGCTAACTTTTTTGACAGTAATTGCAAATTAACTGCTCTAGGGTCATCTTGTCTGAGTGCTGTGTTTTTCACGAGTTCTTATTTTGTTCAAAGCTCAGAATGCACCGAGTATCTGGTGTTATTCATAGTCCTAGTAGTAAGTGTTCTATTGCAAGGGATGTTGTTCTGCAGCAGATGTGTTTTGTCCCTGGTTCTGTAAGGGTATTGGTGGGGACTGCAAGGATATTGGTGATATTTCTATCCCTGGGAGCAACTACAGTCTACTAGTGGAGCTAATTTGAAAGCAAATATTAAGCACATCAGATCAATCCTTTGGCAAGAAGGGAGAGTCTGCCTAACAGAGTTAAGAAGCAGCTTCATTGGAAGAAGGAAAACTCCAGGGTTCATATTTCTTTTGGAAATATGAAACAGAGTTGATATTTAAGCTGGGGTTAGAAACTAAATGAGATTTTGGCTAAATACTACTGCAGCCTTTCAGTGAAAAGTTTAAACTTTTAGCCAGACCATAGCAAGAGAAAACATAAGTAGTTGTTGATAAATATCCAAAAGCTTAATCACAAGTATAAATTTTAGAAGGTACAGAAAAAAATTTCATAATGTGTTGATCTCAATCTGCAGCCCAAGCTGTGCCAAAGAAAATGTGTTTACATTTAATCAAGAAAAATGTTGGTAGAAGTGTCCTTTTCAGAAGACTAAAAGATAATATCTTAATTTCAAACCAAAATTATCTCAATTATCCTTCTTATGTTCAGTGTTGCCTTTAAGTTGAACAAACCTACAGCATGAGAAGAGGTTTAGCCTAAGCACTGTTGTTTTAATAGCATGATCTTAAGCACATTCAAGTCAGTGGAATGAGTGCTAGTGCTTGAATGGGTGCAGGATGGGCTTGGTTTGAACAGCAGAAATGTAGACAGTTGCTTTTTGCAATTGTGAATATGATTTAACTTATAGCTTAAATTCAGTTTTCAGTAGTAGACTTTAACCATTAGCTGATCTTTCAGCTTTAAGTTGCTGGCAGACAGCATTTTACTGTGTCATAAATGCATGGCTTATGCAAAATACATAGGAACTGTCTCTTATTCTTGTATATATCTTCAATTTACAGGCACGTTTCCCCAAGCTTATTTTATTTCTGTGTGTTCCAAATAGGTCTAGAATGAGAGATGAGAGGACAAATCATTATAGTTG
Source organism: Bucco capensis (assembly GCA_013396975.1). Classification (NCBI taxonomy): domain Eukaryota; kingdom Metazoa; phylum Chordata; class Aves; order Piciformes; family Bucconidae; genus Bucco; species Bucco capensis. The sequence goes on along the minus strand of VWZO01006928.1, from coordinate 1,622,273 downwards.
GGCTTAAACAGGTCTGAAGTTTGCCTTTAATATGGAGCATGCACCACCATAAGAAAACAATCCTTGAGTCACACACTTAAGTTCTGACCTTGGAAGAACTTTTGGTTCAGTTTTTCAGGATGTCTTGTCTCACTTGTGACTTCCCTGATCAAATCTGACAGTCTTGTTCAGTGTTTCAGGGTTCTTTGAAGAAGTGCTTGGCTATCATCAGTTCAACTGAATCAATTTTCTTTTTTTTAGAAGAAATTGTTTATAGTGTAGTACTGGTTTTAAATGCTGGCCTTTTAATAATTAAATAATTGGCCTGGTCTCCAGAACTGCTGAGCTGCTGGCAGCTTCTGCGGAAAGTCAGTTGACTTGCAGGATCTTTAAATGTTTCAGAGATTCTAGCAATAGGAAGTTGTTTTTATAAATCTTGGCCATGACAAAAGCTCATCTGATTCTTACTAGTTATTTATTGATAAGGATTGTTTGCTCTGTAGATATCTGAAGTTCTGAACTGTTAATGTGACTTTGTTTGTCTGCTAAAACACTTCTTTATGTTCAGATGAAGCTGGAGTGCTATGCTCTTTCTGGCATTTTTGTACTCGAGTCCTTGAAAATCCATTAAACTGAACTGCTACTTAGCTGGTATATTACTTCCCTGGGGCATAAATCATATGCTACAGCAGCTTAGTAGACAGATATTTCACTTGAATTAAGTCAGAATGCACACATTTGGTATATGATTGGACTTGCCATGTGTATTAATCTGACAAACATGTATTTACAAGTCATTAAGAATGCAGATGATTTTTCTTACTTAATCTGCTTTTCCCATCTTTTCCCCTAAAACAGTGATTTTTGGAAACTAGTACTCTCAAGATCCTGCCCAATTTTCCCCTTCCAACAAGAACTAATAAAAAAGCCACAAAAGTATGGGAAGCAAACTACTTTCACTGTGCTGATTTTTCTTTTTTTTAATAGAATTTATTTTGGGAAGGATAGTGCAGTTGTGCATAACTCTAAAGCTTTAGATGACTGGATCTTTCTCTTGTCTGTTCCTCTTTATAAAGACAAGATATTGAGGCAGTTTCAGGAAGTGTGGTATTTTGTCATCTTTGGCATTTAGAGTTTTCATCTTATTCATTACACAAAACAGTTTGTTCTCATTGTGCTCCCAGTTTTAGCAAGCACGCAGGCTTAGTTAGGGAATGACTGATTTAAGTCTAGGTAGTGGTGGTTTGCATTAAGAAATGTAATGCAAACATGTATACATAAGACATAATAATTCTTATTTTTTCTTAATGTGGTTCTTGGTGCCAAGAAACTCTGAAATTAAGAATTTCTCTATGCCTGAAAGAGTAGTGTCTTCTAATTATGTTCAAGTCATTTCTTTGAGACATTCCATCTCTGTTTTCTCATCTTTTTGACCTTCACAACTCAGACTTAGCAGACAGCTCACTTTCTAAAGCTACTGCTGTTTATATATAAATATGGAACAATTACTTTCCCGTCTCCTGGTGACTATGATTAAATAGAATAGTGGCATGTTATTATGAGGTTCAGTTGAACTTTGTCACAGCCTTTGGATCAAATGATCCCTGAGAACTGTAGACTAAACTATTCTTTTAATTTATCTGAAATTACGATAACAGTTTAAATCCTAGGATGAAATTGTTAATTTGTACTTTGGAAGGAATGGCCAGTTATTAATATTTGCAATTTTCAGTCATTGGAAAGTCTACAATTTTAGTAGTTGCTCTGATTTGGTAATTACAAGTGAGTTGAATGGCAAACTATATAAACTATTATATGAGTCCTGAGTATCAAGAGGAAAAAAAGGCATTTAAAGTAGTTTCCATTGTGTAGTGGTTTCAGAGTATGTCAATGGGATTCGTTCTGGGTCAACCTGAACCAGAACCTCAGCAGCATGCATCTGTGATTCCATCACTAAGAGATACTCAGTCTATAGGATTGTGTAGAGCTAGTTTAAAATAAGCCACTTTCCTTCAAATGCATTTTGTTTGGGCATTTGATCCTTCCTGCACACAGTTTTTTCTGCAGATTCATTCCAACTTGGCCATGCTGCTTGCTACTGTCAGCATTAACTGGGAAGCACTCAGGAGTCATCCCTTTTACTTTAATAAAATATGAAATTCCCAAATCTGGCAATTTAACTTGGGTAGATGCTTCTAATCAGAGCAGCATACAGAGCAATGAAATCAGGCAGCAGTAAAAATGGCAACATGCAACTCCTGGTGGAGGGAGATCTAAAAAGCAGAGGCTTGGATATAAGCTATTCATTTTGTCTTCTCCAGCTTAAAATGAAAGAGTAATTTAGTCTTTAAGCACTCATGTAGGGAGTGATGAGTGAGGAAGCAATCACAACCTGAGATCAAAACTGTGCTCAGCGCATAAGCCTTTGAATAAGAACAGTGCTATTTTATACTTTCCAGAACCTACATAATCTCCTTGATCACGTAGGTAGCAAGATGTAGCATAGAAGACCTTATTTCTTTCAGTTTTTGACTATATTACATGTTCTGATTAACTCATACCTAGAAAGATTTTCAGACCCCAGATTTTCTTTGTCAGTAAGTTAGTACACACTTCCTTGCTACCAGAGTTATTAATTTCAATGAATTTTATGCAGTGTTTATTATTGTATCTGGTTTGGCTACAGTATCAGCTTCTATTGTCTTCTAATGCTTAGGAAGATCATATAAACTGTTTTAAATGCCTATTCTAAATCTTAAGTGTCCTAGTAATTTGACACATTTAACTTAAAGCTATTAACATTAAACTGGCCATTAAGCAGTCTGAAAACACTATTATGAAATCTAATTGTTTTCTGAAACATGCACTTGCAGTCTTTAGTTTGATATATGAATTTATATTGGATTTGCTAAGTCACAGAGGCATTTTTACAAATAGCCTATAAATCCACAAGAGTGTTGAAATTTGAATTACCTTTAAGCAAAAGTGCCCATAGTAATATAAAAGCCTGTCAAGGAATATTGGTAGATTTCTTAGTGGAGAATAAAGTGGACTAAATGGAAACAGTACATTTTGTATTCAGTACAATGAATGAATATATTGGACCCATGCGGTTCCTAGAGGGCAAAAAATGTTTTTCTGCTGCTTTGAGTTGATAAAAAAAGAGTTCTTTCAGCATTTGAAGCTTTGATTTTTATTTTTTTTTTTAAATGAACTTCTTGATTTGTGGTCTTTATCAGCTGTAATTACTTGGCTTCAACAGTGGTTTGCCATGACAACTTATAATGTGATCTTAGTATATTTTTGTTTAAATAAATGCTTTGCTGCATTCTTCCTGACTTTAGTTATACTAGGTAGGTAGCAGTACCTATTGCTGGAGTTAACATATCAGTTTCCATTCTAACCTCCTGTGTAGTCTTGTAAAACATTAATTTTTTACATTGAATTTTTCCATGCTTGGAAGCCAGATTTTGCTTGCCTTAATCTAGCAAACATTCTTCTAGTCCTCCAGGGGCTAGCTGCTCACCAGCTTTTAACATGGAAATTGAATGTGTATGAGAAGTCCTTTTTCATGTAATATTTATTAAATTTGTTTATGGGAAATCAGGCAGCAGTGTGATATTTTTATCTAAGAAGTGTTGTAATTTGGATTCTTTGCTTAAATTAGATGGATTTAAAAACAATATTATAAATAGCTAGCACTTAACCCCATTGTTTTCCAATTATTTTTTTTACAAATATTAACTAAAATTTAAAAGCCACCGTTAATATAGGTCAGTTGATATTGTAACTGTGTTTTACACCTGGGGAACCTGAGGTAGAAATGTTAAGTACTTTAACCTAGGCCACTCAAGATTTAGACACATATCTCTTGTCCATTAGTTCTGTGCTGAAATCATAGTATGACATCATTGCTCTATTCCCTCACATAGGATCTATCGATAGCCCATGGAAACCAGTGGGGAAAAATGCCAGATTATGTCAGTTAGCTTCATGTCTGGGTTGTGCTTAGCATGTCAGCCAGCTTGGATTCAGCATGAAGCATAACTGTGGGCCTCTCTTGGTTCTTTTATGGGAAAACTATTGTTATCAAATGCTGATTTATTCTCCATATTTTTTATGATTTAATTCTGCATAAATAAAGTCAGTTAGCTAAAGCGTACAAGTGAGACCACTCCTATAATGTGCTTTATAGCAATTCTATGATAACATGATGTGAATGTGAATTACTCTTATTCAGGCCTGGTGAAAACATCCTCTTTAAAATCTTGTTCAATCTTGCATGCTAAAATATGACCTTTTACCCTAGTCTAGACATGTCCTTTGCAAGCTATTTCTAGTTTATGTGAAGATTACTTGGTTTAAAATGAGTATGTTAATCGAATGCTGTCATGAATGATGAGAGTTACAGATTGAGAAGCTGACATCTTTTTCTTTGCAGAACCAAGTAAGCAAAAAGCAATGTAACCTTCTCCAGAGCCACACTGCAAATGACTTGTCACCTTTTTATGAGTTAGTTATTAGTTAGCTTCAGGAAATGAACTTACTGCAAAAGAGGAACTTGCCTTTTATTTTTTTTACCACAAACTGATTAAATTACATAGATTACTTTTGAAATGTCTAGTTATCTGGCATTGAGATTACACATCTATATTTGGTACAATTCTAGTCAACAGTTAAGCAAAAGCCATTTGTCTAATAAGGCCCCAGGTGTCAGACAGCCTAGCTGGAGGGTACTGACTCTGATTCTGTCAGAATTAGCTCCTCTAGCTTGAAATGAACCCTTCTTCCTGTCCCAGTCTCTTCACAAATGCTTTTCACCAACTGTGAATGGCATACAACATTACTATCCACCACTGCCTCCAGTCATTCCTTGCTCCACTCTGATTTCTTGCAGTAATATCTTCCTGCAGAATAGGAAAGAAATTGACTGTGTCATGATTCCATAGGTTACCCTTCTTAGAGAAGGCTGGACTAGATGAGCTCTCAAGATGTCTCCCAAGCCGGATTATTCTTTGATTCTATGCCTTTGTATCTTCCTATAAGAATAGATATACTGTATTTAACCAAAAGCCTGTTGCCTGCAGCCGCTAGCAACTATCTAGTGAAGTCTATAAGGAAAGTCTAGCTTAATGCTGCTTTTCCAGTGTGTTTTTCACAGTGTCTTTTAGCAGTGGTGGTTGGTAAACAAGAGATGGAATCTGTTTGTTTAATAGATGATGCTGCTGTTGAGGCATCTCATTTGGTTTCAGACATCTGTAAGCATTTGGCACATCACAGACCTGTATAATAGCCAAGTATCCTTGTATCCAAAGTATCCAGGCAATATGGTGCCTAAAAACGCATCACTTCCCCCTACCCCCAGGAGTTTGTCTCTATACACAGTGTTCTTTAACATTGTGACTTGTGTTTGTAGTAGCTGTAATGTGACCTTTCTGAATCTCTTGCAGACGAGAGCAGAGCAATCCCAAGGTGCATACTTCTTGCCTGAGTTTGCACTTTCTCCACAGGGGAGTTTTCTTGAGGATACCACAGGGGAACAATTCCTCACATACCGCTATGATGACCAGGTCAGTATGCCATATGTGAAAATGATAAAGATTGTCATATTCATGTAACACTGAGAGATACATTACTGTGAAACAAATTAAGATAAAAAGTGTGTGTTGTCTTTTGAAGACAAATCAATTTTATAGCAATCGTATGTATATGAAATTAAAATTGATGCACTTAATTGTAGGAAAAAATAGCTCAAAACTGCTCATGGAAAATATTGATAGACTGTAGTAGAGATGAAAGCAACAATGCTTTAGTCATATGTAAGTAGAGGCTTATAGTTATTCTGTAAAATGTGTAGAATTAGATGTGGTTGTCCTTTCTGTGAATTTTGGCCTATCCTAAACTGTTTTATTTCATGGCTAGATCAGTAGAAGGCAGATCTTGCATTTCCCAGCCTGTGAAAAGTCAGCACATTTTAGTAGTTCATGAAGTTTTCAAGAGAGAAGGCTGAGTAAAGTATGAAGAAACAAATGCAAAGTGTAATAACGGATGAAGCAGAGTGTTTAGAAAGCAACAAATTATGTATTTTAAAATTAAAGAACTTTAATGCTTTCTCCAGACCTAAAGAAACATGTTAAACATGGAATATAGATATAAATATAAAGAAAGCAACATGAAAGAAATGCTGTTAATCTTGGCAAAAGATCTAAAGTAAACCTAGGAAATGTGTGGCATGCTGTGGAAATTTACTCATAACACAATGTGTTCCAGAAGTCAGTTGAGCTTCACACCAAAACAGTCTGAATTACATTCATAGACACTTACAGTACAATTCTTAATAAAAGAGGAGGGAATTTGTTTGGCTCTTCTCTCCCTTTCACAAGGGGTGTTTCCTGACTTGCTCTGCAGTTGCAAGGTATGATTCTGTCAAGTGATTGGCACCTTTATTTTGAAATGTGTCTTTGCAAGGGCTACTTTGAGGAAAAATAGTTTGCTCATCACTAAAGAGAGAACTGAGTTTATTGAAGCTTTAGACTGAGTATCTTTTTAGGAAGACAGAAGGAAGCAGAGAAGATACAATAGTTTGCTGAGCTACTGTAAATTATTTGAATTGCTTGTTTACAGTAATCCATACTTTTGCTACCCTGGACTCTTGATTATGAACAGAAAAGGTACTTAGATAAGATATCCCCTGGACCAAACACCTGGGAAAACAATAACTTACAGGACAGTAAAATGCAGCTGCAACTCAGGCTGCATTTAATGATAGTAGTTGAAGAACACTATAAAGGTAATACACTTTGATCAACATAGTTTCCATTAAGTGGAACAGATTTTAGAGAAGATGATAAATAAAACAGAGGGATAGTATGAGTCTTTGAACAGACTATTTGGACTATGTGAATAGCATAGCTGGTAAAAACCAAACAAAATCAATCCTTCCCCCCTCAAAAAGCACCCCTCAAATACCAGCATAGCTCTATACTGAAGCCAATTCCAAGCTCAATTCCATTTGATGGCAAGTTTTCCATAAATTCCATTGGAATCTGAATTGGATCTGGGATATGATCAGCTTCTTTTCTTTCACAGATGTGATTCAGCTTTGAAGCCTGCTCTTCCCAAAAAACTTAGTGAGCAGTATGAAAATAAGTTTGCATTCTTGGAACTGAAAATGGTGCTAAAACATCAGAATGTTGAAAATAAAAATTGCCTTATTATCAGGAGCTTGTTTTGAAAGGAAATTCAGTCCTTAGGCATTATTTCTTTAAAAATACAAATACATTAAATGCAGATGGAAACTGATTTATATCTCTAGTTTACCTTCCTGCAATTAAACGAGGAATTCTTTAGTAATTAAGCTTGTTCTCCTTATTAATATTAATAATAGGATTTTAATAATGTAGAGTTATAATTCACTTATGCTTTTGTGGAAATGTTCATACAAAACATAATTTTATCATGTGGTCAAACTGAGGCAGAAAACTTCTTTTCTTTTAAATTTATGCTTCATTCTCTTTCATTTGCCATTTAGTCTCTAAATGAATGGAAGTCTTAAACTAGAGGGTGAAAATCATTCATCAGAGAATTTATTGAATTTTTGTAAGCTGGCATGGACAGGCTTCATATGGGGTTGTTGTGATAAGGATATGCAAGAGAACAGAGAGGAATCAGAACTGGAATCAGTACAGGAGGAGTGCCACATAATAAAAAAATAAAATGTAGTAGCATTTTCTCACACATTCATCCAGTTTTAGCAGTGCACTTTCTATCCTTTCCAACTGTGAAGGGGTGCTAGCCTGTGGGAAATCCTTTTCCCTCAACACCAATTGGTCTGTGGGTATCTCTACAGAGTTCTGGTGTTCCTGTACATCCTAAGTTACATTAATTCAGCTGAAGATTGGAAAAGTGAAATAATCTTGCACACTTGACCCCAACAAAACAAACCTCTCTCAGAAAGGTTCCTGTAACAGTGGCATGGAGCTGGGAGGAGAGGGTGTGTCACAACCTCTGTTCTTTTGGCTAGCCAACATGTCAAGACCTTTCTGTACCTTCACAAGTGTGCCCTTCACCCCTTGCAATGTTCCTCATATCTGGGACAATAAGATTTCCAGTTTGTTGGGATAGATGAATATTATCTTTATATACCATCATCATCATCCTCATGATCCAAGATTAGTTTTCTTAAATCCTCCAAACACAGGAATGTTTCAAAGGGGTTTTCTTTGGCTGTTGTGTGTGATATTTTTCAAGCAGGGAGCCAGTTTAATCAGGATCATTCATTCCTTTGTTAGTAAGTAATCTCAGTAAAATAGAACTAGCTGTTACTTAAATATTCAAAAGTATTTGCTATCTGAAAAGACAAGCATACAGTTTGAAGTGGAAGATGAGTAAATATTAATGGGAACACACTGTACTCTGTTCTAGCCCAGTAAAATTACATATGGATTCATGTTGTACATGCAAGATAGTACATTTTGTTCTGGTTTAATCTGGCAGGACTATGCTCTCATTTTTGTACAGGATTGCACTAACCCTGTTGCATATTCGGTTGCAGTTTGCGTACTTCAGAATTACATGCAGATGAAATTCTTTGGCTAGATGTTTCCAAAACTCAGTGAATATACTTTTTTACTCCCTCTGACTATGGAAGAAAATACCTTATAAGACCTGATTAGATACTGCCACCTTTATTCACTGAGGTGACATCTGGACAGAACAGTGCATTATAGCTTTAATGCATTTACTGCCTTATCTGCAAAAAAAGATAAACAATGGAAAAAGAAAGAGTGATTTAAGGGAAATGCTTTTGATGGCTCCCAAAGAACAGAAGTGTAGAAATGTTTACAGTGAGCATTTTCTTACAGCTCCTGCATTGTTCAGCAAGCTATGTCTTGCATCAGTGCATTTTGTACTGCATTTCTAGAATTCTACTGAGTTGATGTAATTTCAGTCTTAGTACCAAACAGATTTTGATGCATAGCCAAAGACTTCAGTTGCCATTAGAAATCATTCTTGAGTGAGTTTTAAAATAAATATTTAAGTAATAGCCTTTCCCCAAACTTTGAGATACTAGTTGAACCTTGCCATAAGGAATAGTTTCCTAGTTGTCTTTCTGATTTCTTTTGCCTTTTCACCTTTTAATCTACTATGAGAAATTTTTTCCTTTTCCAGAATACTAGTAGTACTGGAAAGCTTTCTTGCAGAAATAAAATGTTCTTGTTTTCTGACACTTAAGGTATTGCTTCCAAGTATTAAAACTATTTCCATATGACAGACCACCACCAAGGACAGCAGTGAAAACTTGGTTGGGCTGAATATGTTTGAAGTACCTTTCCACTTTGATTGTCTTGCTGAAAGAGACAGCTCTTGGTGGGGGGGGAGCTGGAAAGAAGTGAGACAATATTTGCTTGACCAGTTAGCTTTCTAGCTGACTTTGCTCCTCCTAGATTTTATGATGTTTACAAATTTAAACTCATATCAAGGACACCCTGACTGATTCTGGAATTAGACATATGGCACAAGTAGTTGAATCTTGGCAAAGATTGTAATGTGTTGGAAGAGTTGTGAAGATGGGCACCTTGAAACCACCCAGCAAGCAATTAAAATGAAAATCTTCACTTTCATACTTGAGTATTTAGCTATGCAAGGTAAGGTTAAAATCAGTGAGTCTGTTTTTCAAGTAGATATGCAAGTTGTTATATACATACTGAGGCTGTTACCATTCTGACCTTACCCTGCAATTCCATTCTCTTAGCTGAGACATCTTGTGTAAGTAAAAAAATTGAGGTTACATTTGTGATACTCCATCCTAATAGTACAGATTTTAATAAGGAGGTTTAAATCCTGTTTAGAGGGTTGAGAGCCATGTGTTTGTAGGGCTGTGTGAAGATAAAAGGCATAATTTAGTGTCTTCATGGAAATTGCACTAAAGGTGATGTTAGGTACTCCCTAATATTTTCAATTCCTTTGCTTTTTTATGTACTTTTATTTTTTTGTTTGCAGGTTTAATTTGGACCTCTATTTTAAAGTTTTTATTTTTATTTATTTGTAAATATTACATGGATAGGGAAATCAGCTCGTGAATTAACTGAAATGTGTTTCTGATCTGGAGTGGGGGGGAAAGAGGCAGGGATTAAGAGCAAATGTAAACCACTTACAATGTGAGGCAAAACTACTCTTACAAAGCCTAAATACTGCATAAGTCAGGCATGATGCTAGTCAGACAATACCTTTGTTTAGGTTAATTGCTCGCTGGAAGTGTGTGACTAGCACATGCACAAATAACTGTCTCAGTAATATATTTTTGTGTGATAGTGAACTGAAAACTGTTTATATATGCTTTTGTTTACTGGCAAACTGAACAGGGAACTGGCACTTTTTAAAGCATGGACTAACATTTTAAGCTCAGGATTTTGTTATTCAGAGAAAATAGTGGAAGTGCTACATGCAGCACATTTTGTGCACTAAAAATTACAGACTTTATTTTGTATTACTGAATTAGTCCCAACCTTGCCAGAGGTCTCTGAATGTGAATCATACAGAAGACAGTAGATCTTCACCTCATGCAGGGTAAGTGCATTCACAAGGAATCTGTAATAATACAATTTCTGCAGAAAACACATTTTATATCATTTCAATTTGTATCAAATACCTACTGTGAGGCTGTAATCCTATTCCACTAAATTCTGTGGTAAAACTCAGTGGCCTGAACTGTTAGTACTTCTGTGGTTGTGGCTCTACTGGTCTCAGCAGCTGGCAGGAGCAGCCTGTCATTTGCAAGGTACTCCCCCCAAATGACCTGTCAAAGAAGAGAGAGTAATGGACATAAACTTTCAGGTGTTTCTCTTATTCCTGCTTCCCTGGATGCTGGACAGATACTGAGGCTGTTCTAATGGATGATAAAAGGTTATGCAGAGAGGCATAAAGCTTTGCTGTTATACTCCTGCTTGGAGTGGTGTTGAGAGCAGCTTGAGCACAGTATGTGATCAAGACCACTGACTTGGGTAGAGAGACGATTCAGGGGAAATACCTGTTTGGAGGGACTGAGTGAGCAATAATCAACAGCAGTATCTTTTCTACTAATGGAAAATAGAAATTAATTGTTCTAACACATTACTTTCTGATATTTATTTTCTTCCTTTTTTTCATGGATGTATTTTTGAGACCACTGTTGCATTTTTATTCAGTTTGAGGTTGATCTATATCAAGCCAAATAACTTTAATATTAAAATGCCTTGTTTTTTTGTCTCTGCCATACACGTTTTTCATAAAGTAATGAATTTTTTAAACTCATATTTAGTGTTTCATGTTCAGAGATTTTCAATTTAAAGTCTTCTGAAGTACATTTTTCACTTCCTAGCAATAGATTTAAGGTCTTATCCCCCCAGGAGCAGGCAGAAGTATGTATGCTTGGGCAAAGATTCTACTGTAAAGTCTTTAACTCAATTCTGTAAAGTCTTTAACTCAATTCTACTACAGTGAACTAGTAACAAGAAACCTGGTGAAAAGGCTTAACAATGTAGACTAGATATTCATTTGACATTCTTTGTAGGAGACCAATGATTAAATTGTGAGACATTGATACAATGTAATGTGAATTTACCACTGACCTCCTCATGGCCCCAGTGCACCCCCAGCAGTTGGCACATGTACTTATCCAAGAATTTTGTCATTGATAAAGGCTTAGCTTCAGGCTTCTAAATTAAGACTGAAAAGTCTGGAGGTAGCAGAAATGATCCTATGCTTACACAGCTCTTGACTCACCACTGCTATCATCTATCAATAAGAGTTCATTGAGATATAGTAGAGAAGTGCTTCTAAATCAAAAAGATGTATTTCAAGTACTGTAGGAAACAAAATGCTTGGAAATGAAAAGCCATTCCTCAGGCTGTACCTGGAAGAGAGGATGTTGTAGGCTGATAAAGCCTAATGGTGAATTAATCAATTTGTTTACACAAGGCAAGTACATTTTAGACTTGAGTCTTTTTGTTGGTATCAGTCAAGATCTGAACAGATTATTTAGTTTTTCAATAATATGGGTAAATTTGTTGAACTTCTCAAGCTGTTCAGAACATCTGTTAAGTTTTGCACAAATGAGAAAATAAAATGGTTGTATTGCTGAATTTTTCAGGAAGGCTGAATGTGATGAATTGGATTTTTTTTCTGTGCTGCTTCTGCCACAGATAACCTTAAAAAAAATCCATGAGAGTTTATAACAGCTTCTCTTTTAACGTGGAAAGCCTTAGTGCAGAACATAAAAGAACCTTCAGTTTATACTGGCTCTGATATAATGCTGGGTAAAATGCTTGCTTGATAAAGTGAATCATTCTGTGTGAGGTGTTTCTGATATAATCCTATTGTCTCACAAGACAGATTAATTTAAATGGAATTTACATTGTAGAGCAGGTAGATAACATCCCTTGCATGCTTGATAGTCATCCTTTCAGGCCTGTCCAGCATGGAAAACAGGTTTATAGTACAGGTTGGATGTCACAATGACCTTTTTAGTGGAGATATACTTTAACCTGGATTTCTTCCAGTTTGTACGCCATGAATGTCAAAGATGCAGTGAAAAGCCTTATTTTAAAAATCTGCATATCTTGGCTTTGTTTCTAGAAATAGTTGAAATGGTGCTTGATATCATTAGCACTTGTGTAATGAACCAGCCTTGGGACAGCTGAAGAACAATCTCTTTACTACTTCAAATAGTTATTTCACTTCACACTATTTCAAAAAAACTGTCAGCACTGCCAGTAAAACTAATTTATTTTTACTGACTATTAGAGTTCAAAAACTATTTGTTCACAAGGAAGAAAATTACATACATTAATTACCAATTCTGGCAGTAACAACAAAAATGGTAAATGTAGGTTCTTGAAAGGCTCACTGCTGACAACTGTATTTATTATTTTCAGAGCTTAAAAAGTGTTACAGGTTGTGATACTGTAAGAACTGAAGTATTTTAGTTCTCCTAATGTGAAACAAATTATACCAGGCTTCACAACACACATTACTAATGTGCTATTGATATAAAGACAAAATAAGGGGACTATCTTTTCTATTTCCCAGCTTTCAGCAACTGTCTTTTCTGATATCTAATTCAATAAAAGTGTGTTGATGTGATGTGGTCAAGTAATCCAGCTGCAGCATGGCCAGGGCAGGAGCTCTTCTCCTTCAGTGACAAGATGCTAAATCTTTATGCTGTTCTATAAACAACTGTCTCAGTTTTTGAAGGGAAGTTATGCCCTTGGTTATGTTAAAAAAAACTGATAAGGTAATGATTGATGAGAAGGAAGAAGGTCAAAATCTCTGAACAGAGGAAAATGCAATTATTCACCGGTTTTGTTACGGAAAACAGAATTGATTTGCAGGGCAGGTCGTAGGATGGGCAAGACTGATTGAGCTTCAGGATCAGAACAAGGCTAGCCAGAAAAAATAAGGTAAGAAATAGTTTGGCTTTTAAGTAAGAGAATAGGAGCATGTGCAGATTTCAGAGAGAAGTAGCTGTAATGCCCAATTAAGCATTCTGGTGCAGTGTTTCAAATACCAGGCTGCATTGTCTAGCTTTGCACCAGCACTGTTACTGAGCCTAGGCTTGGAAGCTTATCAGCACTTGGCTTAAGAGTACAGAGGATGACCATGGTTTTCAATAACAGAACTTTGAGAGTGTTTTGTATTAACAAAAAAAGTATATGGAATTTGTTAATCATTCTTTCATATTCTGAAAGCTCAGTTATTTTTATTTTTTTTCTTCTCTCTCTGTTCTATGGAAGTTACTTGCTTTTCTATTTGGGCCATAGCCTAAAAAATATTGCTAATTTTCTAATCCTTTTAAATCTTCACCCTCAGAAACCAAAGGAAACCACTGACATTTTGGGTGCAACTTCCAACATGCAGGATTGTCAATGGATGTTCTTGCATGTCTGAAACTATTTACAGAAATAAATGCATGTGATTTGAGGTAATGGCTGAAGGTGCTCAAAGCTTTGGTTGAGTGTTTAGTGTGGTCTTTGGTAAAGAGTAAAGCTATACTTGAACACTGGCCTGCAGTATGTTAATGTACCTGAGACAAATTCTAGGTCTCATGTTCCATGGGATGATTGGCAAATCAACTATTCCTTTTCATTCTCTTCTCTTCCCCCCAGTTTCCTCTAGACAAGCAATTGTTAAGCTGATTCTTGGTCTATAAGAAGTGTCAGTCAGACCTCTGAAATGGAAACAGTCTTGACTTTTTTTAATACTCTGAGACTAAGACTTGACCTCTTGCCCTTGAGACTGTGTAATCTAGCTTTATAAAAATGTCTACTTGATAGTCAAATTTACTTTTTTGTGCTATCTTATACTGTAAGCTATAAAGTATTCTAGTGCTTTCATGGTATAAGTCTTTCTTCAGTTAATGCTTTGATGTTGCAGAGGAGAGAAAAGGACTTGAAAAAAGGCACCAAGCCTTGAGCTGGTTTACAGGTTTGTGAAGCAGATGAGAGTATTTGCACGTGGCTGAGACAAATCAGTAGCAATATGCTGCTGTATGATATAGGATGTTTCTGTAGTTTTAAAAATAACCCTGGGGAGGTGGTTGCAATTGTAAATACAAGATATATTCTGCTTTACCTGATTACTTAGGCTTTGGTCAAAAAGATCATAGTAATTTCAATAGACTTTGGCTCCAGCCTTCATTTTTTTTAATGCAGAAAGATTTGCTATTGGTTTCAGGCAGATTGGATTCAGGTACCCCAGAAGAAATACTGTGGAGTGTTAGACTAAGGCATTACTGAAAAATGGGGTAAGTGCTACAAAGCACAAGCATCACTTCATCTTCAGTTTTCTGCAGAGAGACAAGTTCTTTTTGAATTTATTTTTTTTTTTCCAAATCTGGTGTCAAAAAGATGCGTGAAGCCTTGCTGTATAGTAAGTTTTGTTAATTTGATCCAGCTGCTGGCAGATTTGGTGAGGATCACAGAATTTTCTGTGGTTTTCACAAGTAAACCTGTTCACACCATGAATGCTGAAGTGAATTCTGTTTTTAAAATATTTGATCTGTTTCAGTGATTGTGTACTCAAATCACATCACAAAATATTGACAAAATCTGGTTTATTGCTCCACTGTCATACCCCATCTTTGCTAAAAATACGCATATTTGCTTAAATGTGTAGCATATAAGTCAATGATCTTTTTTTGTGTGAATGTTATGCTTTTGTATGGTATAAATCTGAAGGAATATTCTGTGTTCTTTCAGACAGCTCATATAATGCCTCTTAACATCAATATAACATAAGGCAAAACACCAGTTTTTGTTATCCTGTTTGAAAAGAAAAGACTTATGGTGCCTCAATTTTACTTACAAGAAATGCAGTGAATTGGCTTGAATGCTTTTTTGATGTTACTAGTAGGTGATGTAAAATATTGAAAATATCAGACTATAAACCATGCAATTTTACCACCTTTGAGTGCTGGCTTCACTGGTAACTACTTGCATTGGGGTAGTACTGCATTCTAATTTATGTATTGGAATTATATCCTAAGTATCTTATTTAAGTACTAGGGCTAAGTTTTAAACTTTTCCTGCTCTTTTTATTCCATTTGCAGAAGATTTTGTTCTTTTTGCAAATATTTTTATACTTTACATTGAACTTGCCAGTTAAGGTTCATTCTTTTCCTGCTCCTTAATACTGAGGCTATAGGATGGTCTGGTTTTCTCATATTTTCAATTCTGCATTCTAATGAATGTGAGGCAAAGAAAAGGAGGTTGAAAAATATTTCTTATGAATAGTCCTTTTTTCTTTGCTGTTAAGCAACTTCCTTTTAATGAAGACTGTGGCCCAAAATTACATTTTGAAAAGGATGTCTTTAGAGTGTCAAAAGAGATTATAATCCTTGTAAGGTAAGATTGTAATTGAAATAATCTCCTGTGCTTGCTATGTGAGGCAGTAAGGTCCTGCATACTGAAGAGAGATTTTGCTGGCAGCACCATTGAAGTCTTTCTGACAATTGGTTCTACATATGTTTGTTAATATTTTGGTGAGCATGCACAGGAAATTTGGAACACTGTCTAGAGCAGATAGGATAGATGACCTCTCTTGCACAGACCTTATAGTCTAGGGCTCAAACACTTATGCGCACGCATAACTTAATTCTTGTGAAGACTCCCATCTACGTCAGTGAACTAGCCTCATAAGTAAAGATGCACATGTGCAAATGTGCTTGCAGGATCAGGTTCTTGTTTCCAGCACTCTCCTTCGACATTCCATGCTTAAACTCCTCAAAGACCCCAAAAAGAGAGCACCTCTTGGGAAGATCTGAACATCCCCTGTTCATACTGTAGTGAGTGGAATTTGAAATAATTGGGGTAATATGATGGGGCCAGCAGGCCTCTCTTTCATAGCTGAGATGGGTACTTATTTAATAACTCCCATTACCCCAACATTGTCATAAAGTTTACCATGAATTGCAATCAGTCTAGTTTACATTTTAAGCATTACTTTTTCTGAAATGAGGGACCTGAAACCATTTTTGCAGATTGACGACATCAGAAGATTTTCCAACTTAATGAAAAAATCCAAATGACCGCACAATATTTTCAAAGGACAGACTGCTGGAGGCTGGCCTGTTGTCAGAAAAATATTGTATAAATTAACTCTACTGCCGTATGATTTAATTTAAAATTAACTTACGGTTTGTTGACAACATTCATATTTTATAGAATAGGTGTAGGGTGCGAGTTTTCTGTATTTCCTACCATGAAGAAAAAACCCATTAACTCTGACATCTGTTTTTAGCACTTTCCTTCGTATTTTTGGATGAATGCCTGGCAAAAGCTGGAAAGCAGCTAAGAGATCAACCAAAGATGGCCTAAGGGCCTGTTCCCAGCTGGTACGACATCTGGAATGTTATATATAGTGGATAAATTCAGAGTTGTAGTTTAATAAGATTGGTATTCAAGCCTTCGGCCTACAGCAAAGGAAAGGACAGTGAAGCTGACAGCATACGTGGTGCCTAATATGTCAAGGTGTCTGAAATACAATTTGCTGGGTTTTCACTTTCATTTTGGCAGATCCCTTATGCTTACATATAAACTTTCATCTAGTATTGTTTTGAACCCTTACAAAATAAAAGGTGAAGTCATATTGGTATTATATCCAGAATCTTATCTTTTTACTAAGCTTAGAGTATGTCTGGGTTTCTTTCTTTTTTCTTTGGAAAAAAGTGCTAAAGACAGATTTTTATGAGCTGACTAGAAATAACTTAAGCTGCTACCTTTGCAAATTTTAAGTATATGCAGTCTTTTACAGTGAAGATTTTACAGAATCATAAACTATTCAGGAATCTGGACTTGAGCTATATGGAACCATACTTGCAAGATTTATGTCTCAGAAGGCCTCTTTTTTTTCTGTTTAGGATTTACTTAATCTTCTGACTGTTTAATCTCCAAATTGTAATTAAATGTGTTGCTAGACAAGCCCAACAAAGTTGCAGGCAGGGATCCGTGGAGAGCCACCTGCTTACAACAGCTCTGAACGTGGTAGTGCTCAGTCAGAAAAAAAAAAAAAGGCTGGATAAGCTAGCAGCTTTTTTTTTTTCCCCACAGATAAGACCCAGTGGTTTGGAATTATGGCTGAGGAACGGAATGCACCAAAGTCACTGTTAGATCTTGTGTCCCACAAAGAGGGTGCAAAGCAAAGGGCTTCCTACACCTTTAGGGAGGACTAACTGGGTATTCCGTCCCATTAAACATCATATCCATTATAAAGGAAGAGGGTCATTTCCTCTTCTTTCTTTGGTCTTCCTCTTCCTTTGATGGCTGGCACCTGAGGAGGATGTCTCTTCTATCCCCAAAGGTTCCAGAATCCAGCTCCCCACACCAGGCTACAGCCTGCTGCTGGGCTCACTCAGTGGTGATGTAGTTACCAAAAAAGAGGATTTTGGGTTCTGTATATCACAGAATGGTTTGGGTTGGAAGGGACCTCTGGAGGTCATCTAGTCCAACCCCCCTGCAGTGGGCAGGGACATCCCCAACTAAACCCTATATATATTTGTAAATATTTTATTTCTATTTTATCAAAGTAGTTTTTCATCCAATCCTTAAGTCCTTTCAACTCTTTATTGCCAATTTTCCCTTCCCTTCCTGGGGTACTAGAGAGTGACTCACTTGGTTAGGGTCAGGGGGTGGCCACAGCTCCTAACCCACCATAGTAGGTCAAGGACTGTGGTAAGGGAATATTAAGTGGAGGAGGGTGTAGTGTGTGAAATGTGGCAGGGCTGTAATTGATGGAGAGGAATGTAATGTAAGGCCTTAGTCCCCCCCTTTCTCTTTTTAAAGGAACTCACTTGATAATTCCTCAGCATATTGTGGTTATTTCTGTATTGTGTATTGCCATGCAAGATCTTGTAGGTGAAGATGAAGTATTTGAATATGACTTGGCAGGAGACTGACAGTCTAAGAAGAGATGGACCTGGAGTGAGAGGGGAGATGACTTTTGCAGCTGCACTTTGGTAGTGGTTTTGATTTGGAGGTGGGGAGGCCAGATCTGAAATGACTGCAGCTGACAAGGAGAAAGCTGATTTGTCTCAAGGTAATGTCATTTCAGATCTCGGCCCTTCCCTGGTTCTTCTGCTCATCTGTACAAAGACTGCATTGCATGCTTTCGTAAGCAAGTCTCCAAGCTCTCAGGTAGCCTAACAACTCTTCCCAATATCAGACAGCTGTTTTTCTACTAGAATAACTCTGACTTTTTTCCAGGCTATAAATAATGCATATTTAGAACAAAAGTGGCCACCTAAACAGAACATTAACATTGATGCTAGCACCATAATCTTGTGTGATTTTTACAGTAACATATTGTCCAGTCTCACATTGCTATCTTAAACTGGTATATTCTGATGAAAATAAACAAAGAAAAAAATAGTGGATTGGAAAAGGGAGGAGGGGCTCTAACTTGCAACTTTAAATCTAAGACTGCTAGCTGTTTTCATAAGCTTTTATGTGTTTAGGGTCTGATCTTGTGCTTGTAATGCAGACTGAACTTGCTTTGTCCCTATTATCTTTGCAGTAAAAGTTATGTGAATTATGTTAAACCATATAGAGTAGATGTTAGTTTTCATGAATAGATTTAGTTGGAAGAGTACTTCCAGACTGAAAATGAAGGATGTTTGGTTCTTGGTTGGCCTTTAATCATCATTAAACCAGCTGTATGCTTTTTAGAAGAACCCTATGGTTATTGTCAACACTTTATTAAAGACCATTTTTGTATAAGATTTTATTGCATATTATATTTCGGGTATAAAATATTAGTGCCAGGAACAGAAGAATTTACTCTTCCATACGCAACTCCCTATGTAGCTTCTTTGGTAAATGCCTTAAAATGCAATATGAATGTAATGTTTCTAGGTCTGAAGAGTTTGTCCCTACAGTGACAGAAAGTGTTTCTGTATGCCCCTTTGTATTCACTGCACACACTTAAGTAGATACTGTTTATTTGTTAAAGAAACAAAGCTACAAGCAATTATATAAACCAGTCTGTAAATGGAGTTTTACCAGAGTATGATATGTACTCTTGTCTTTAGGAGTTCCTTATTACTTATAATTCAAGAAGGCAGCAAAACTCATAGAGCAGTCACATCAAGGCAGGGAATCTGATAAGAACTTTGTATAGACCTTTGAAAGAACTTTACATGAAATCATAGCTTTGATAGCAGGAATTTTTAACAAGTCTATCAAAACAAGGGTGTTACCAAGTGGCTAGGGAATAGCTAATATTGTACTGAAATATATATAAGGGAAAGAGCCAGGAAACTCTGAGTGTGTCGGTCTGATCTTAAGTGTATAAGGCTTTGGAATGCTTTTTGGGGAAGGGATAATTAATAACATAAAGGTAAATGGAAAACTGAAGAAAATGGATTTATCTGGAAGATCAAACTTAGCCTAACTCATTTGATACCTTTCTTTGATCACTTTTTTCCTTAAATGAGGGGAATACAGAGACCTCATTTATCTGGACTTTGGTAAAGCCATTTGATATAATGGCATACTGGAAATTAACTTAGAGGTGATAGTCTGGTGTGTGAAGTTGGACATGAATAAGGAATGGGAGAGGAAGATAACTGACTGTACTGAAGGAGGGATACTAGCCTAGAGAAAGATTACCCCCAGAGCTGCTTGGACTAGGGTCGCTCAATGTTTCATTAATGACTGGAGCAAAAAATGGTTAAGATTGGGTTCATTACACTTCATGATTAGATAAAGTTGGGAGGAACTGTCAGCACAGATGAGTATAAGAACAGTACAGTAATTGGATTACCTTGAGGATGGGAACGATAAAACAAAATGTGTTGTCGTCGTGCACATAGGGACTACCAGCAAGAATTTCTTCTTGGAGATGATAAATGGAAACAGGGCAATGTAGAACTCAATTCGAACTTACTACTGCTAAGGTCTAATGTGGAAACTAACCTTCAGTGAAAAACAGAGAAAGCTTATCAGCACGATTAGGGAATGGACAGCTTATTTTAGAATAGATTTCTTTTATACCAGATGAAGAAAGGTGTTGATGACATATGATTGCTGCCTGTCACTGCATGAGGCTAGAAAAGGAAAAGTAGTAGTATTTAAAGACACTGTGGGCACACCAGTAAGTATATTTGCCTTCAGTTAATCTTACTACGGAAATTAGAGGGAGGATGTCTAGCCATCTTGTGATTCTGAAGTAGGTGGCCAACAGGAGTATTGAGAGGGGGAGCAAAGTGATGTTTCAGAATGATACACAGTCATTTATAGAAAGGTGATGCTGCTACAAGTTTGTATTTGGAGCTTCAGGAGCTCCATTCCAGAACTGCATTTTTTGGTGTATTGGTTCTTGGAAAATTCATGCCATGCTGGTCATGCATGCTTATTTGAGTTGTTTAACTGGCAGAGAGAAGTGGTATCTCTTCAGTGTTCAACTAGCTTGTGCATATGTTATTTTTTTGTACTTCAATATGTATTCATTAACTGCTGTCTGAAGTTAACAGTAAATTCAGGGATGTTTCTAGCCTGTATTACTTGCTGAAGTATTTGTGCATTGCTTGTTGAGATTTTTTTCCTTGTTACAACAATTTTTCTTATCAACTTTTATAGTTATTACCTCCTTGAAAATAAAATTCCTTCCATTAACCCAACATTTCATAGATGACATGCAGAGATGAAAATTTCCAGTTCTGTTTTGCCAATGAGCAGTAATGCATATACATCCAGATACTATTCAAGTTGGTTTGGCAATAGCACTGTAACTTTATAGGTTTATATGCTTACACTAGGATGGTTCCTGCTGTTTTAAGTATTGTCCAGAGGATATATTTTCTCAAATGAAAATTGCTTGAAACCATTCATTTTTAGTGTGACAAGTGAAGGTATCAATTACTTTCTATTATTGTCTGTATGGAATAGGAAATGTTAATGAAAGTCAACTTCTGAACCTCCTGATTGGTAAATTCTTGGCTACCATGTTAAAAGATCATTGTTGCAGATCAAGCAAATGCTGTGTTTTGTTCTTTAAAGGTCACACACAAGACACAAAAGTGGGTGAGCAATAAAAAGGAGGAGGTATTTGAGAGTATGTATAAAGTATTAAATTTTAATCCCAGTTGTCATTAAGCACAATATTATGGCAGATCTACCTGTTTCCTCCTTTTGTCCATCTCTGTTCTTTTGTCTGGCCTTATGTTTTTTGCTTAAAAATCTGATCCAAAACTATTGAAAGCAAAAGCAAAGGGATTTCACTGTGGAAGTTCTTCTGCTGACTTCAGTGAGGCAGTTTTCTTTTTCTTTACAAAGATGTGATACTTTATAGCTCACACATTGCAGGCTGTAACACTGAAACTTTAATGTGTGTAGTGATTACAGGATTGTGCCTTTAGGATTCCAGAAAGGCAGAACATTGCATGTAGATCCACTTTAATTCAATTCTGCCTCTGAGACTGAATTCATGCTGAAGAGGAGTGGAGCACTGCTGATTTCCAGTGTAATTACATGGTATATTTTACACACACTTTTTGAAGGGTCTGGCTGGTAGCATGAGAGATCTAGATCAGTTATAAGCTGTGTACTTTAAATCTTATGCCCTCATGTATTGTATGTTTGAATTTCATGTTTCTGTAAAGCCTAGGGTTTTTATTCAGAGAATCTCCAGGCCTTGTTTGGTCTCTAATGTGCACTTAAGCACCAAGCATCAGGTGGGAGAGTGACTGCTAATAGCTGGGAGACATTAAAGCTTAACTGTTTATCAGCTGTACCTCACTATTTGTGGAGATGGTTTTGTCTCATAGCAAAAGCCTTCCTGTTCTTACTTTGGTGACAAATTTTGCATAGGTTTTTGGAGATGGAAGAGGTTCTCCATAGCACTGTGCAGGGAGATAGGATAAGGCATTCATGAAGAATTACCAAACAGGTATGTCCTGAGCCTGAGTCATTACTACTTACTTTACCGAGCAGTATCTTGGCCCAAAATCATAGATAAGATAAAAGCTAACACAGAAGCATAGAAGCAAAAGCCTTCTGTTTATTTTAGAGATACTGCCAGTCATTTGCCCTCATATAACTCTTAACTAGTTATGGGGAGTGATTTTTGGTGGTCCACGTTTCTGCCAAGTAGAGAATCATATGAAAACAAACAATTCTTACCACTTAGTGCTTTAATATATCCTTATAGCTGTTAAAATAACTTTTGTAATTTTTTTACTGGAAATAATTTTTGGTTGTCTACCTGACTTAAACTTGCTGGCATATGCAAGTCACCCTTCCAAGTGAAAAAGAGATGATCCACTTGACACAAGTAGCAGAGCTTCTCTGTACAACCTTAGACAACTTCACTTCATATGTGAGGTCACTTGAGGATATTCTGTTCACTCACATTTGAGCAGAAATCACCATTAAGTATGAACTGAGTTAAGAGATTGCCAGTCATAAAATGGATGACTTAAAAATTGGCCAGCTATTATGACTACCTTTGAACTGTCTTGCAGGGCTTCAGGGTAAGGGAGGATTTGTTAACTGTATCTCCTTTGTGTAATTAGATAGTGCTTTTGTAAATTGCTATGAGATCATGGGTTGAGAGGTGCTACACAAAGCGAATAGATAACTTACAGAACACTTTAAACCTCTTTCTGAACATTACCCTGTGAAGAATTCTAGAGTTGTATGCCCCACTGAACAAAAATACAGACACTGGAAGTGGTTTCTGGGTACTTGTGTTTGCATTAGGTTAAGATTTTCTATGACTGTATCATGTGAGTACAAACTTCAATTTGTGTTACTTGTTATAAAACTGGAAGTGCCGTGGTTTCTAAATGACAGAGTACTGCACTTGGGAGGTCTTTAACTTTTCTGGTACTGATATTTTAAAAGCTTCATATGTATTTTGATAGGATTTTTAATGAAACTGTATCAGATTGGTGTTAGACTTCATTTAGAAATAGATATGGCATTTAACACACTCCTTCAAGCCAAGCTGTGATCTGGTAAGTAGCGCAGGTATCTTTGAAACAAGTTGATATCTATCTCCTTGGATACTGACTTCATTTTAGGCTTATGTTAGGAGGTCCTTGATGGAAGACTGGAAACAGCATAAATGTGTGTGCATGTGTATGTATTGTTAGGGGTTTGCAGCAGTTGTAATGCAAAATGTTCTGGCATTGCTTTTTTAAGTGAACTTTAAGTCACATCAAGAAACGCAATGACTTGACCAATCTGTAGGTAGATTTTTAAAGGGTCCATTTTTCTTGCAAAGTTATCAGTTCATGACAAACTTAAATGGGGCTGTCTTTTCTTGCTACTATTTTTTTATAATATCAAACCTTTTTTTCTATACATGGGATTACAGAGCAACTCTTTGGGCTTGTTTTTGATGCAGCGTTCCAAGAGGAGTCTAGATAATTGCCCAGGATTTAATTTTTAAATAAATCATTTATCTTCGTAATGTTTTTTTAAAAATACTATTACTTTGAGATAGTCTGGATTCACTTGAAAATGAAAATTAACTTCAAGGCAATAGTTGTTAATATATTTGTTCAAAACCACCTACTAATGGGATTCAGTTTGATTTACAGAACAGTTCTCTCATCATACAAACTTTGTTAGCTTTTGTTCATGGAGAACTGAGGGAGTAAAGTCAGTTTTCACTTAGACAGCACTACTGAAATAACAGAATGAACAAGCTATGACTGAAAAGACCCTCAAACATAAATGTTGTGATTGTGCCAGGGCTAATGTTTTAATTTGTGAGAGAATTTAGATAAGCAATATGATGTAATGCTTTCAGAATTTAGAAAGAAATAATCATCTTCTTTGAAGCAAAGAGGTCAGAATAATTGGTTTGAATAAGGGAAAACACATAAAGTTTGTGCAGGAAACATAAGTAGAACCCAATGTGGCAATTTAAAAAAATACTCAGTATGCATAGGCTCAGCACAATTAAGGAAGTTTGCAGCCTTTGGAGCTTTTATGGTCACTGTGCATTCCTGGATGTGCTGATGATTGTTGTGCCCAGTTTTCACTTGACAACGATACTGCTATAGTTTTCATGTGGAGATCTCTCCTCTACTAAAAGCCACACAATTTGGATTTGTTCAGCAGAATGGATCTTGACAGCTAGGTGGAAACACAGGTTAATGCAGAGTATCTACCAGGTCACCCACACTGCAGTATACTGCACAGGAAAGGTTGCACAGGCTGGCAGTTTGCTTCCTGGCATTTGATTCTGTTCTGAAGTACGTATTCAGAGTACAGGTTTGTAGAGGGTGGTGCTTGCAGTAGGTATCAGCTCTAATACAGTAGTTGAGATAAACTGCAACACTGCTGTGGGCTGTAATTAATTTTGTATGTTAAAGACCTGGAAGTATCAGTGGAGGATTCTCAACTACTTTTTGGTGGGGTTTTTTTGTTTGTTTGTTTTTTTCTTTAAAAGACAGTTTGAAACTTGTGCAGAATCTGTGTGTTAAGTGACTTAAGTAGTTTTCACTGGATGGTACTGTCAGTTTGAGTAGATAGATAGAATTTGCTTATTTATATATATATACATGGAGTATGTAGGAGGCATAGTGCTGATAAAAGTATCAAACCCAAACAAATAACACCTAAGATAGAAAAATAGCAACTAACTTCATGAGGAATAATTTAGTGTTGAGGTGCATGGTAATAACCCTTGGAAAATACGTCTATGATGGATTGTAAAATTACTTTAAATAGCTAGGATAACACACTAAATAATAAATATTGTTGTGGTCGTAACATGAGGCCTTGTTTTTCCAGAGGCAGCAATATATAATTCCTCTGTATAGCACAGGGTGTTACCAAAGAGTTTAGAGTGAGAGGAAGGAGGCATGGCTCATTCAGCGCAGACTGAGGCCTCTGCTTTCTGAATAATTCAAATTGTATGCAGTTACCCCTGCTTGGTCTGAGAGGAGGTTGAGTTCTTGCTCCTTGCAAATGGAATGCTTTTATCTACATTGCTATATAAGTAGGTGCTGAAATAAAGATTAGCACAAGTAGGGTGGAATTGTACTGTATATGGCACCTCTCCCTCTAGGACAGGAATAGTGCTATACAGCATCATGTCTAGGTAGCTAGTACCGGAGTTCTCAAACTACAGGTCAGGTATTGCTGCTCATAATAAAGAAAAAAAAATCTGTTGAAATCAGTGGGAGCTTATATTAAGGAATGAAGCATACAGACCCATATTTTCAATCAGCAGGGTGGACAGGGTTTCCTGAAATACAGTATGAGAAGAAAGGCAAAACTGTGTTTCTCTAAAGTTCATTAACTACATTATTTGCAGACCTGTGATGCCCATACACCTGTAAAAGTACATTGCAGAGAAATGAATCAAGATTAATCCTTTAAAAAATGGAAGGGATTTGTGGTGCCTTTCAAAGGATCAATAGAGCAGACCGACAGGAAAAAAAAGCCAAACCATGTATTGCACTTAATTGCTGAAAAATGTATTTTTTATTCAGAGTAAGAGATGACTCATACGATGATAGGGATTAGAGCTTTTTATTCCAGTCATTGGTTCAAAGTGAATAGAGATTATTGTAATTCCCTGAAAGAATTGGAGAATGAGTTAGTGATTTCTGTCACCTTAGATGCTAAAAAAGATAAATCAAGACTACATGCTTTATGTCATCTTACCGTTTGTAGAGTGCTAAGTTAAATAAAGTATACATATATATATAAATATTCTATATTGAAACTTGAATTTGCCAAGATCCTTTAGGGCCCTTTGCTCTTTTTATGTTGCATGTGAGTTTTGTATTTTTCTTGTTTATGGTGGAGGGTGGGGTAACATAATGGACCTCAGTTCATGGCATTAAAATTTTCTCATTATATCTTTCCCTTTGGAGAAGAGTTTATGGTTAGTCTATTTCTTAGTCACAGACCTGTAAAAAGTATAGTAACACTTTTGTTTCATTCCACAGAGTGCATGCACTAATAGGCACACCCTTACTCTAACATATCTGTGACACATATGTATAACACTGGCTGCTAAATCCCACTAGACAGGTATAATAAACCAGTGCACCCATAATACCTATGTGTAACAAAAGAATAGAGAGAAGGCAAAAGAGCTTCTCACATCATGTGATGTTGTACATAGAAAATTCTTAAGTATCTCTGCTACATGGAGCAAGGCCACTTTACTTGTATTCTTTCCTGTCTTACTGGAGTATCTCTGTTAGCAGACCTGCAGTAGGCAGGGCTGAAAGCCTTCTCCAAATTCAGAGATGAAATGCTCTCGTGTTTTGCTCCTGCTTTCTTTTTATATATGACATGATGTGGCTTCATAGGAGCAAACAAAGCTGGAACCATCACTGAAACCCAAAATTTTAGAACTTTTTAAGTGCCTTTTCTGATGCATGCAACAGCAGAGTAACGGGAGTATAGATTTTTAAGAGTAATGTATCATGTAGTAATTGTCATTTTTCCCAGGCTGCATTTTTCTTTATAAGATTAGGAAGCAATGGCATTCTTTATGCTTAATGGCACAGACAATTATAGCACTGACTTGGCACTGTTTTGCTGCTTTGGCTGGTTCTGATGCTGCTGGCTTTTAAATTGGCTGCAAAGCAGCCTGTGGGACCGATGTATAATCGGTCGTCTGTTGGCGCGTGGCTCTGGATAGTGTTTTGCCTTTGACTCATCTCTGATTGCAGGGGATTTGCTATTGGCTGTAGTGTACTGGAGACTGTGGCTCTATACAAGTTCCTTATGAGCTGTATGCAAAGTCCCTTTTATGGTAAAAG
Organism: Bucco capensis; assembly: GCA_013396975.1. Taxonomy (NCBI): domain Eukaryota; kingdom Metazoa; phylum Chordata; class Aves; order Piciformes; family Bucconidae; genus Bucco; species Bucco capensis. Next base: position 1,595,026 of record VWZO01006928.1, on the reverse strand, counting down.
CAAATTGTTTCACATATAACACAAAAATCTGTACCACCCCTGTTTATTGATAGATTGTTTCACTGCTTCTTGGGCCTTCTTTCTGAATTTAATACTGTATGCTCTTTCTAATGCTCTGAGTCCAAAATCTGTGTGACTGAGTTTTGCCAAGCAGTGCTTGTACTATGCTTAGATCCTATGCTGCAGAAATTAAGGTTGAGCCAAATTGAACATTGTAGTACTCTATTGTAGCTGAAATGACATCAGCCCCTGTGTTTCTTGTGGAATCTAGCAAGAGCTGAAGCAAGGAGACGAGGATGACATAGACTGGAACATTAATACTGTAGTGTAGTATATTTATGGTTCCCTTTACGCAGAGACCTTTGGGGGATGGAGAATCAATCAGTTTTGGTGATCACATTGACTTGACAATAGAGATAGTTGCTGATGGAGTTACAGAGCAGCTCAGTGTTTCTATTTGACTGTCTCAGAATGTAAGTGCTGCTCCCTGAAGTGGGAATGGCTTTGTAAACTGCTAGACCAACATTTATAGCCTTGAGCTATCTGTATGCGAATACAAGCTATATCATGTTCTTGCTTCCTTGTCAGACTCCTGAAAAGCACACTGCAAATATTAATAAGTGTAGTAACACTTATAGTGAACATACTATTTATTGTTGTGCTGGATGTCTGGAGGGCTTACCTCCAAGATGTAGGGCAGCAGTCTGCAAATACTGTTCACTGGCTTGGAGGTCAGCATTTATGTTGTGCATATTCTGAGAGAAAACTCCAAAATTTTACCCAGAATTGGAAAAAGAAATAAAAAGAAATAAAAGGACACGTGCTAGCAGAGGCACAACATCAGCCTCTATGGCAACACTTGTAATATCTTCTCAGCTGCAGTTTTGTTACTCTGCACTTGATTCCTCTGCCTCGATACCTTCTGTCTGTAAACATTTGAAAGACTGTCTTGCTGATGTCTGCGGAGAAATAAAGCCTGTGCACACCTATTGATGTTACTGGAGGAAAAAAAAATCTCCTCTACTGTTACTGAAGGTCAGCTTCAGTCAAAATTTTAAAACTGTGTAAGAGCTATTAGTATGTTGAAAAAGGTAGCTTTTCAGTTGTGCTCACTAACTTATCAGCTTCTCTAAATACATGCCTGCTTTTGCCTTTCTGAATTTTGTTTGAATCTTATGATGGTGCTCTGCATTGAAGCTGTGCTTACCAAGGAGGCTAGGCCAGGGGCTTGTGTTCTGTTTTCTCTTGCTGTCTCTCTTCCACTGTATTTAAAAACAGTTTTAACCAGTTTTAGGTGTTGATTTCTGATAACTCAATTTTTAATGAGTTCTGTGTCATTTTTTGGGAACTTGTGGGGTTTTTTGTGAATGCTTATCTCAGAATTAAAACCTATAAAAAACCTAAAACCTCTCAAACCTGCAAGATTATATACCATTAATTGGATTTCAAGTTACTAATACTATATATTATTTGATACTATTTAGAATGGCCCTCTTGGTTGTGCAGAGTGCAAGTGGTTGAATTAATGATGTATTGCAATGCGTTTAGTCAACCACATAATGGTTGAGGAGGAACTGTGAGGTCTGCTGTATTCAAAACTGTTTAGGCTCTTTGCACAGAGTTGGCTATATTGAGCCATAATTATTCCAAAGAAGCAATTACTGCAAAATGAAAAAAAAAAAACCCTTTAAGATTATTTGTGTAGACACTTGTGGGCCTGACTTTGATGTGAACCACAGTGTTACAACATCCTGAACATTGTAGCATGCCCCAGTGTTTAAACTCTCCTGTGTATTAACAAGCTTCTTATATCCATTTTCTCCCAGCTGCAAGATGAGCCAAGAAAACTTCCATTAAAGAAATGGTCCAACTAATTTAAGCTTGTAGAGGAAGGAACTACTGTGAAGTAATAATTTGGCTTTGGTCTGCTTTACAGTAGTACCTCCTAGGTAAATTATGACCTACTGTCAGGCTGTGCAGGAGCTAGAACTGTTAATGGACACGTGATACATACTTTATTATAACTGAGTGGCAATGACAAAAGAATCAGTGTTTCTAATGCATGCTTATTATTTTAACTCTCAAAGTGCCTTCCAGCATGTGTACTGTTTCTGGTGCTGTCACTCAGCTGATTAGACCCATGGCTGTTTAACCATCTAAGCAGAAATCATTCTGCCAAGTCGGTGCCAGAGGAGACCCTGTTCAACATGGCTGTCCTCACCTCTCTGAAGTGGTGGGACTGTTGTCACTTCATCTCAATCAGGGGTGTTTAAGATCTGAATAAGATCAGGAACTTCATAAAAACAAAATGCAGGAAATCTTTATTTTTGCTTTTGAGTCTAAAAGATTAGATTTCAAGGTTCTCTTCTAAAAGTAGTGTTGGAAAACATGTTGTAGTTACTTTCATGTTAGTAAATTATGGTGTTTTCAGAAGGCCACAAAATACTGAGGATACTGGAAGAAGGAAGCCCTAGTTCACATAAGATTTATTCCCAGTTAGATTGGCTCTTCCTGCTAGGTGCTTCTAGGGTGCAAAGTGAACCTTTAGTAAAATAACTGTGCTTCTCATCTTTTCTGCAAACACCTCCCATTATCCACTGATAGATGCTGAAATAGTTGGAATAAAAGCTGTGTCATTGCTGTTCTTAGGAAACCCTCGTTCCTACTAGTGACCCCCATATTGCTCTTATTGTAGAACTGAGCCTGTCTTTCTGGTTGTCTTTTCATCTGCAATTTTCAACTTCCATTGATGAAATGGTCTATAACTGAAACTGTATTTCTGTCTGGAATGCTGTTTAATTAGAATGAATGATCTAGTGTGTACGTAAGGTTATTTTTCTTTAATAAATATTTTCTCCATGTGTATATTTTATGGCAAAACTAATTAGGAGTGACAAACATGAAATTCAGTAGGTTAGAGGGAAAATTTTGTAGTCCCTATTGTACTGCTTTTCATACTTAGATTGTGGACACTGTGCATTCTTTGTTTGCTCTGTCACCTTGAAGTTCAGCTTACTAAATGCAGTTCAGCATTCTTATGTTTTTGTAATTTGTGCTGTTGGCCATCTCAAGGTTCTACATTTTTATCACACAGATTCTTTTTTAAGTTACCCTCTTTAAAAAAGTTCATTTTAATTAACTCTAGCAATAAAGTAGTTAGGAAAACTGTAACTGAGAAATAGTAATGTAAATATTCACCAAAATGTGCACTTAAAAGGAGTTTGGAAAATTTATTTCTCTTGCTATTTAATTAAAAGTTAAGAATCAGATATGAAAGGTGAAGTGGGGGGAAGATACTTAATAGAGTTAAAATGAAATACTTTCTACTCTGGTCATCCTCTCTTTATTTTTTATTTTTCCAAATTATGTAACTTTTCCCCATCAGGTTTTTCATTCTTGTCTGTCTGAAGTAATGTATCACACCTGCTTCTGAAGTCAAGGGACAGCTGTTAATGACTTTTTTCCTTTTAAGGGACAAATCCTGCTGTCATTGGAGATAGTTACAAAACTTTTAGGGACTTTCTAGTATAGGTTTAGGCTTTTGGTAGTCATAGTCCAGTGATGACATCATTTTACTGGGCCCTTCATTATTTCTGCAGGCTTTATCACTCACTACCTTGCTGTGGTGTACTTTGACCCAGACACTCCTCTGTCTCTTCCGTAGGCACAAAAGTACTGGTTTTGTTTACTTATTTCAACATCTGCATTCTTCTCCATCTCCTCACCACTCACAATGGAAGATAGTTCAGCTTTTTATATTATGCCACTGATTTTCTTCCCTGTTCCTATGTTTCAGGTATAGCTAATGATGAGAATGACATTGGAGTTGTTACTGCTGACCTGTTTTTTCTAGCAGAAAGATACTATATAGGGGTGGATGAGCAGGAAGAGCCTAGTGGTGTAAAAGGAGATGTTCTTTCTGCTCAGAAAAGAGCATTAGGCCAAAATAGTTCCTGCAGCCTTGTGCCAGGAATGGTAGTATTCCCTCTCCTTGAGGTTAAAGCCTTTCTTCTCTCTGCCAAGAGCACCTTTCTATGTTCATCTGGATGTACAGTTCACATGATGCAACCAAGATACCTTTCATGTTTGTTTCTAAATTGGATCTACCTTAAAATCTTGTGCAGGTAGTAAATCAATTCAGCCACTCCACTAAATTTCTCTGAGGAAAAGACAAGGGAAGAAATCAATATGGCTTATAAACTTCCAAAGTACGTGCTAAAAACTTTTCCCCTTAACTTTGTGATTTACTTCTATTCATTGTTAGTAAGCTAATATGGAGTAACATTGGTTTTGGTGCCAAAAATAATCAGGAACGTAACCCAGAGCAATTTTTAAGGGCACAGCTTTTAAACAAGCTTCTGGAAGAAGCATTATTTGACAGCACACAAGTGAAATAACCCAGTTGTTATTTTAATCTCATATCTCCACTTCTGGTATTCTGTCTTGTGGATGATTTGCATTCAGCTGATGCTTTGGCTGATGGGTTACCATAAATGGCTCAAAATCAGATTGAGTCTGCTTATATACAGCAATTTTTGTACATAATTACAGCAAAGCCAGGCAGCTTTCTGAAATACCTCTTTTCACCTGATTAAACTTAGTCATTGTTCCTGATATAAAACAGTTGGCTTTTTAGAAGTCCATGGTTTCTTTTTTTTTCTGCCATGAAAGATAGGAGGCACTCTTCTTTGAAATAGGCATTTCTTGAATATTTTGTACTTGTCCAATTTAGCCTGTGAATGAAGAAAGCTTAGTAGCAACTTCGGAAATTGTTTCAGACCTTGAGCTGAAGTTTGGGAAAAAAAGAGAATTTGTTAGAAGAGGAAAAAATTAACATTTAATATATAAACCCAGACAAGTTTGTTTTCAATTCTGTGTGAGTATGCTGCTGATAAAACGGCATCTGTTTGCTTCCTGGCCTTTGCAAGACAGCATTTGTTTTGCCTTTTTTTTCTTACTCCATGTGAATATGTGGAATATTGGAGAATGCATGAAGTGACTTTAAAGATTTGTCTACAGTTAAGAGGTGTGTGGAGTTTTAATTGTGACTTGTTCCATGGTATTCATGCTGCTCTTGACATTGTTTTTATTTCTTGCTCAGAGACTAATGTAGTATATTCTGAATGTATGCAAAGAAAGAAAATAAATACCTTTTTGGACTACTTTACCCTTGCCAAATGAAAAGAATATGCAGCAAACTAACTCAGCAATGTGGTCCCTGATCTGTAGCTCACAGCACAATCATGGCGAGGATTAGTAGAAGCTTTTTTCACTGAGCCTTTCCCAGGCAAAGTGTCACTAGAGTATTACAGCCTCTACCTCACACATAGAGGAAAACAGTTGTGGTTTCCTCCATCTTGCAGGATGGTTGTGGTGCTTTATTCTTGACCAGTTTGCACCAAAATGTGCTGTTTGCTGAAGGCCTCCAGATGGGTTAAGTGGTATGGTCTATGAGGCTGGAAATCTCTCTCACCTCATTATTATTGCAGAGTAAGATGTGGATGACAGAGAGCAGACATAGCTATCCTTTGAGTATATTGTTTGAGAAATCTCCTTTTTTGGGCTAGGATCAGGTCTTCCCCTGACCCAGCAGCATGAGTTAGTGAACACTGAAAAATAAAATGGCCAAGACTTTTCTGTGTAACAAACTGTCTGCTTGTTTTCCTACAGTTCTGATGATGTCTCATAACAAAGTTAGTGACAACTGCTTGTGTGCCTAGCCTCATTTATGGATAAACTAGGTTAGTACCACTATATCAAAATCTGAGAAGTGTGCCCAACAGCTGCTGCTCCAGGGCTGGGTGAGCTTGCTCCCAGGCAGCACAAGGTAGCAGTCCATGGTTGGAGTGCTGAAGAGCGAATGTCAGAGTCATTAGTATTCAGAAAAGGCAGATTATTCCCAAGTGAACCAAGTTGATGGAACTGAAATCTAGGTAGCAGATAAACTGGTAGAAATTTCTAGTGGGATTCCAGTCTCTGTGGGAGGTTGCCGTATAAGAATATAAATGCTTTCTTCCACAAAAGCACATAAAAAAAGTTGAAAAGTTTGAAGAAAATAAGAAACATCTGTCTTCCTCCTCACCCCTTTTGTGTAGGCTATTAGACACTTCCCTGCTTAAATATACTGACATATTTTAACCTTATTTTTTTTTTGTGTGTAGGGTTAAAATGGAAAAGCACTGCACAACTGCTAGCTTTTCTTGCATTTTGATTTGTGTGTGAGAGTGGTCACAGCCTTTGGAGATACAAAATGAAGACAAGAAGATTGCTTTCTAAAGTTTATAACCAATCTCTTGAGCTCTATCTCGGTTACTTATCTCATAAAAGCTTTCTTCAGAGTTTTCCTCCAGCTATATGATTATTGACAATTTCACCTGGGGTTAGATTTTTTCCATTTAGCTAATGGTCAGCTTCTTGGAACAAGCAGAGGATGTTCCTTGAACATGTGTGAAGGCAAAAGAGAAAAGCAATGAGGTCAATCTACCCTGGGCAGCTCTCCAAAGGAAGTATTACATGCTTGGCTTTCATGCCCTGATATGCAAGACCTTGTGATTTGACTATTTGAAGTAGTATAACTCAAAGTAGAGTTTAAAATAGAATAGGATTTGCGTTGTGTGGTACAGACTGTCCATGTTAGCTTGTGAAGAGTATAGTGTAGTGATATTATCTGATGTCTAAATAGCATCTTTCTCTCCAAGGTTGTTAGGCTGACTGACTCTTGCTGTCTGTTTACTTAGACAAATATTTCATTCACTTGTAACTTTTGAAAAACAAACTCGTCTTATGTCTTGTCAGGTTTAGTTGCATATAAGATCACTTACTGGTTGGTAAACTGAGTTTAAAAAAGTTTTTTATCCAAATGTTTGTAGATGCTCCTTATCAGACACGGTAGGTGTGTGGGTCCCAAGTCTTATGTTCTACCCACTAGTCCATGGGGTGTGTGTTATGACCTCCAGGCAGCTTCTCTTCACCAGAGTATTTCAGCTTTACTATGCTTCGGTGCCCTCTACTGCTCCATTAAAATAATGCTGTCTACTTGCTATTGTTAATTTTGTTTTGAGATCATGGAGGTTATTTTGTTTTATGGCAAGAGTAGATTATATGTATATGTACAAGCAGTTTTTATTACTGTTTTCTTGAGTTGCTGAGTATACAACATGTAGGATCTGATATTCAGAAACATGGAGCCATTTCAGCATCCACTGGAATCAGGAGTTACAAATTTTGATTTGGGAGCTTCCCTAAGACAGCTAATAATTAAGCTATAGGTTCTCATTCTTCTCTTGTGTTTTTATGAGTTTTGGTTTTACTTTTCTTACTGTGTCCCCCTTGCCTTTAAAGTATTTTGCTGTTTACCAGGTACACTGGTAGATTCTCCCTCTGATTACTTGTGTTCTCTAGAAAGAAACCTTGGGATCTATAAGCCATTGACCAAAAATTTTATCATAGAATCATTATGGTTGGAAAAGACATCTGAGATTGAGTCCAAGCCATTTGAGAAGTGAGTGGTTGCCCATTCATGGTGCACTGTAGGGTGAGATCTTTTTGCATGTCTTCATGTACACAAGTGTGTTCTAACAAAATCCATAAACAAATGTTTAGATTATTCATAATCCCTCTTTCTATTTGTAAGATATCTCTATGAACTGAGATTCCTAGCTGCAATTTTTATTTCTTCTAGCTCTCAGGAATACCCAGAGTAAAATGTTACCTTAGAATTGGTTTTTCCCCTAAAAATATTTAGAGACAGTGAAAGAGAGAGGCTTATAAAATAGTGTTTATGACCTTATGTATATCCTATTCATCCAGTTTACCTTCTTATCAAGCCAAGCAGTCATTCTTTGCACGAAAAATGTGTGGCTGGTGTCTCATTTGATTTTTTTTCTAGATCACTTGCAGTGAATGGTTCCAGTTACACCATTCTACGATCAATGGATATAAATGGGCTTCCAGTAAGTGCTATTCACTCTTGGAAAGGTATTTGGAATTCTATAATCTGATGTTCTATTTGTGAAGCTCCATAGGTGAGACATTGTCCCAGCCCTTAGGCCTTTTTTATTTCTGCTTTTTGGATCTTTTTCAACAATTTCTAAAAATGCAACCATCAAAATTGTGGAGGGCATTTCAAAATCATTTTCACCATCTGTAAATGCAGTTCTAATTCTTTTCTTATTCTTACTCCTACTTAGTGTTCACTTTATTTAATAATTAGTAATTACATGTAACTTCTAATTGCCTTTGGTTTCTTGGTGAGGATTACTAGAACTCTGCCATTCATTTAGGGTAAGCTTTATCCATTTTATAAATCTTGAATCTTTAGAAATCTTTTATAAATCTTGATTTTAAAATTGTGTGTACCAGATCCAATGCCTTCTGGAAGCTGAAATGTTTCAGAATGTGATTAACCCTCCCCGACACACCTATTATCCAAATGTTACATCATGTCTATTTGACAAGACTGTCTCTCTGTTGGTGTGCACAGCAAAGTTTTCCTTCGTTCTCTGCTTTTGCTGTTCTGTTTGTGAAAAATGGATGATTTCCCTTATCTGTGTGGAACCCTTACATTGGCACACAAAGCCAATGCAATTTATAATTCAGTTTTTAAGATAGGCTGTCAGCAAATCCTGTCCTGACCACTCTTGAGAGTATCGGATACAAAAAATAATTGTTCCTAGATTTGTGATTGATGTAGCAGAACTGATAAAAGTTACATTGTTTAAAAGTGTTTATAAATCACCCTGTCCATACCTTCATTTCCTGTAATCTGTCATTATGGTTTCAAATGAAATTGAGAGAGACACAAAACTGGCTTCACTGCACTCTGGAATGAGTTTTGCTTCCATTTGGTATATGTTGAAAGGTGGCTCAAAGCAAAAATTATAATCCTGGAATAGCATGTACGTTACAACAGGATATCTTTGCTTTGTGGTTTTGAATTACTGAAGGGCGTAGTCTGTCTTCTGTGTTTTTCCCCTAGCATTGCTGGGATTTATGCAAAGCAACTGGGCCAGTTACAGGGACTGCTTGGCAGAGAGGCTCACCTATTTTTTCAAACACAATTCTTGCTCTCACTTGGGAGGTTAACATTATGACAGGCTGGGGTTACAGTCAGTGTTGAGCTGGGGTTTTGGCTCTGTCTGACACGGAGGGGTTACTAGAGTGCTGTGTGGTATGATCACAGACACAGAGCTCTCTGCCCCGTTCCTGAAGATGCTTCCCAGTTTCTCAGCTAGCGCTAGAAGTTGAATGAGGAAGCAGTTACTGCAGCAAGAATTAAATCTGAAACGCCCTTCATGCACATATTTCTGCATTGCAAGGGATTGAAAAACAGTTTTGGAGAAGCAACAAATTTTACTACCTCTTATTTCATTGTCAAGATCAGCCTGGAGCATGATGGAGGCAGAGGTTTACTCTGTAAAGCCAACCCTACTCTAGCTGCTTGCTAAGATGGGAGAACAGGTACAGCACAAACATTCTTCTAAACTCTGTCATTCTGGGTACCCAACCATTGCTGCCAGTGAGGTTAGTAGCCTTTAAACTGTACAAGTTTTCTTCCAATTTTAAAGAAGAAAAATAAAGCACACGATGTTGTCCTCTGAAGCTGCCACACATTCTGCCTACAGAAAGAATTAACTGCCTATACCTGTTCAATATTTCTTACTCAAGAGTCTTAAGCAAACTGTCCTTGCCCAGCTCAATCAAACCGTATGAGCCTCCTATTCTGCAGAGTGAGCAAGGACAACATTTGAATTCAGTACTGTAGAAATAAGGGGAGTAATTTTTGTCTTTCTGCCTTTTTTTTTTAAATTTAGTATTTCTCTGTGTAAATTGCCACCTCTCTCACTTTATACAAAGAGTTTGCACTGACAGACCAAAATCTTTCACTGGTATCTGTGTCAGTTAAGTAAAATGCTTCATTACTTCAAACTTGTTTTAGGGAGGAGATTTGAATGATTTTTGAACTGTAAATGCAAAAGCTGTGGTGTTTAAGAGGCAGATGCAAAGTTTGTGTACTGGGAGATTTGCTTTAGTCAAGAAGTACTGAAAAGTTTGCTTTCTGAATTAGGATTTGGGGATATAATAAGAAAACTGTGCAGTTGAGAAGTATCCCCTATGCCCAACTCAGGACGTGCTTGTTTTTCCCAATCTGAAAAATTGGGAAAAACAAACGTTACCGTCATGATGGTTTGGAAAGGACCTTGAAGAGTGAGTCCAACCGACAGAGCATGTGGCCTGTATGGAGATCAAACCCACCACCTTGGTGTTTAGTACCATGCTCTAACAGAAATAACGTATTTGTGTTCTGTTGCTTGAGAAAACAGTAAGAGTAAATTCTATGGCTGTTGTTATAAGAGGTCAGAGTAGATGGTAAGGCTAGCTGCCCAGCCTTCTTTTCAAATTGGCAAATCAATGCTTTATTTCTTCTTTCCCAGGAGAGTATGTTAGGTGCTTCAGGTATTACATTCATCCCGTTGTATCAAAATATGGTTGGTGTGATGACACATTCCTAGGCTCTCTTTCTTTTCAATCTCATTATTAGACTTTTATAGTTAAAAATCTAGAAGAGACTTCTTTTGACAACATGATCAGTTTTACTATTAACTTAGAAACTTTCTCTTACTTGGGGAAACTGTTGATAGTGTCTGAACAGTTGCCTACAAGCAAAGCTATATTTTCACGTAATGCATCTCAGACTTAGATTTGTGTTAGTTTTGTATTTGTGCAGACACACTTCAGATCTGCTTTTAATGACTGCAAAAGATTTACAAATCAAAGATGCAAATAGAAGCACATAACTTTTTTATCATATGTAAGTCACTTTTCAAAAACTGTCAAGGAATCATTTTTAGAAGCTGTACTTGTATAGACACAAGTAATGCAATAGCTGTGTCAGTCTTCGAGATTATGAATATGCTTACAATGAGAATATTCTTGGCGTAAGTCAGGAGTATTATATAATAAGGAAACAATGTCTTTTTATACTTTCCTTCCAAAACATTCCCTAGTGAGAACTAGACTAAAAAAACCCCATAGGGTTGCCTATGAATAGATCTCCTTGCAACATAACTTTAGCCAAATTACACAAAGTAAATTTAAAATCCTTGTCATGTTTTCATAGTTATATTTCTAAAACCCTTTATTGGCATCTAATATGAATTCTGACTGTATAAGTGTAAGTGCCAGACTAACAATGTATAGATGTATAAACAGTCCCTTTAGCAGTGTGGATGTCTAAAAGGCAGGAGATTAAGTGATCAAAAGCAATAAATGACTTGAATGAAATAAAATAAAAACAGTGGGACTAATCCTGCTTTACCTGGTGCCTCAGAATATACCAAAAAAGCTGTGTAGAAGGCTGAGGAAAGTGTCTGTGGCTCAGTAGTGCTATAGGTCTATGGTTGTGTACCACACAAAGGAAAAGCCTGCCATATGGTTGCAGTAGGGTCTTTGTTGCAATGCAACCTCCAGAAAGGTCAGAGATCTGCCATGACAAGAGGTGTCAAAAAGGAAAGGGATTGGTCCTACAGTGGCTGAGATTTAGAAAATAAACATGTGGTAGATGGTTACCTCTCTTCAGTCCCTTTGCTTCCCCTGTGACTTACATATCTCTCAAGTGCAACACAGAATACAGCCCAACATCTTGTATGTGGCCACATACAAATGCTGCACACTGAGGTAGAGCAAAAGGAAGATGAGTCTAGATATATCAGCTGTGGTCTGTTTTGTTATCTCTATAAATATTGAGAAGCTTGTTCTTTATTTTTGAACCAGTGAGTTGCTACACAGATTGTTTTTTAAGAGTTGAATGATGTGCATATAGAAACCATAGGAGTCAGATGCAGTGCACCAGTACATGAGTTTTCCTTAACTCTAAATGCTAATGTCCCTTTTAATTAAACAAAAAACAAACAAAAAAAAACCCCAAAACAAAAAACCCCAAACAAAACAAAACTCCAGACCCCCTTGCTTCTCTAAACCCTTCAAAAACAAGCAACCAGGGAATTATTTAAATAGATATTCTTACCTTTGCTACAAAAAGTTCATGCGGAAGTCCTATCTTGGAATAAGCTGTTCATTAGTTGGCTTGGCAGAAGGAACACAGTCCAAATGAATGAGCTGCCAAGAGTATTTTTAGTGGTTTTATATGTTGCCCATTCAAATCTTGGAAAATTTCTTTAGAAAATTGGACAAATGGACCACTCATTTTACAGGCTTTTGCAAGATCTAAAACTGAAAAACAACTATTGTATTTAGCATCTGTTAATGGAGGTTTCAGGCTACAGAACTTAAGAAAGTACTGCTGGGAAGCTAATACAATAACCATAAAATATTGGACTGATAATAGGAAACACTGGCACTGAACAGATATGGAAAGAGTTGTGGATATTCCATATCCAGGCCTTCTACCCTGTGCCGAGTGCTAACGATACTGTAGTTAAACCTATGCAGTAGTAGAGACCTGGAAAGAAGTCAAACTCAAGAGAGATGTAATTGTCTTTTTCTACCATGAACACTATTGGTTGGTTAATTCTGTCTTTGGAGAATTAAAAAACAGGAACTTGGACACAGAAAAGAAAGCAAGCTGTAGTAACATTTTTCCAAATGGGGAAGTATATGTCCTAACCACACATATGTAATTAAGCCTTCACTTTCCTTTATTTGAAGTCAGTGGCTTTTTTTTTTTCTTTTACTTCTTTGGGAATTCCATCTAGACTAGTGCTGCCATTGTAAGTGTTCCCTTGACAGACTCTTTTTTCCCCCCCAAGCTGGAAGCTAGAAAATCAATAAAAGGGAAACTATTCACCAGATATCAAATGTGTTCTAGTGGATTATATTTTATTTGACTCAAAGTGGAAAGGAATGACAAGTGAATGTTACATTTTTAATTCTACATAAAATGCCTTTCTGAGAAATTGCTCTCCACACTTGAAGCTTAATTTTGAAGGTTTTTTTGTTTACTCAGTGATGCTGTCTTTTTTTGACCTGTACAAAGGTGATATCCAAAATCTGCCCTCAAAAGATGTTTTGCTTGCAACTTCTGCGCATTGGGATTGTCTGCAAGATTCCATATAGGCAGGATATTTGAATGCCTTTTCAATTATCTAAAAAGACTTCCTGAAGACGTTATGTGTTGCTGTATGTGAGAGAACACAGCTGGAGGAAGCTTGAGATGACAGAACTGGTGCAAGCTTTTGACTGTGAATAGCTAGTGATCAAACAAGTTATGTGTATGACAGAGCAGTGGCAGAAGCAGCTTCAGGATACATTCCACCAGTGCAGGTGCCCACAGCATCTCCAAGACAGGCTGTCTTAGTGTAAAATGAGCTCTTCACAACAATGAATGAATTTGTTCTTCAAGTGCAGGAAATCAGCTGGAGCCAGTGAAGCTGAGCAAATTTAAACATGAAATTTGTCTCAAAGTGAAGCATGAGTAATAAAAAGAAACACTAAAATTATATTTAGATTTTGGATTAGTTCTGCCATTGCTTAATATCACCCAAAGATCAGCTGACAGTTAAAGGGGCAAGAACAATTTTCTCTGAGAAGAAAACGTATCTTGTTAAATTTGATTTACAGTAGAGAATAAAGAGGCACCATGATCAGTCTGACGAGTTCTAGAGTTGTTTTAGGCAGAATTAACTTCAGTCAGACTGCTTCTCAGTTGCAAGTTTAGTAAGTCTTCTCCTTAAATATATTCATTTAGCTCTACACAGAGTGATATCTACTTGAAAAATCAGGGTGAGAAGTACCTCAACATAAAATAATGCCTTTAAAATTAAAAACTGATAAACTTTATTGTTCTACATTTATAGAAAGAAAAATTAGGGTTCTTATAATTGCTGTTCACTAACAATGTGGTTTTAATACTTTACATATTGACATTTGTTCTGCTGCCAGGTGTATCTGCTTATGTTTTGTGATCTGCTTTGCATTACTTTTATAGAAATATTAACATTAAAAGTGCTACATATAGTATTAAATAGCAGAGTGAGTCAGGAGACATGGATTGAATCTGTAGCTCACAAAGGAGAAGTTTGGATGCCTCATCTGGGTAATATGGTATATAACCAAATCATCAGTCTGGCACTACTGATAATCTTGGCATGAAATTGAGCCAAACAGGAGTGTAGTATCTCAGTATCCAGAGTTTGAATATTGCAGATTAGGGGTGGACAAAATGCATAGGAAGGACTTTTCTATACTAGCTGCTTTTGCTACAGTTTATTCTTCTGTCAGTATTTCCCCTATAAACTCCTTTTATTCATAGGTTTGGCAGTTAGCCATACAATTTTGCTTCTAGCAGAAACTTGGCAGACAGTCTTTCAAGTCAGGAAAATTATTTTAAACAAATTTTTTAAATATATGATATGTATTGGGGCTCTTTTAAAAGTTAGAGGTGCAGTCATTTCTTTTTGAGAAAAAGGATTGTTTTCAGTGGTATTTTTTTCCATTGTACATCCTCAAACAAATTCTTAAAAGAAAAAAAGACTGTGACCAGTTGGAAAGAGAAAACACCATTTTTTCTTCAGAAGCATGCACATAGAGGTACTGTATGCAAATGTCAAGGACATGTATTTTGAAGTGATTGCTTGTATGATGGTGCTTTAATTCAAATACATAATTTATCATTATCATGGGATAAAGCTTGTTTATGATGTTATAAACTGTAAGGAAAATAGTATGCAACATACAGTGACTTTAAATTCCCATACTCCCTCTTTATTTATTTTTCCATAACCTGCCTGTAAGTCCTGTACACAAGAGTCTTGGCAAATTAACCCTTCAACAAATTCAGCATAATATAGTAATTGATAAAGTTGTTGTGGGAGCAAGTAGATACCTTTATGTCAGTCTGTTTTTTAAATATTGCGTGATGAAGTAGTTTAAAGCACCTTTAGTTGGATGTTTGCAAATATATTTAATAAGGTAATTCAAAAAAATAATGCCAGATATACTTCCCAGAATTTGGAACCTCTTTTTCTGTTATGCACCTGAGGAATTCTGCTTGTTGGACTCTGGCTGACCCATCACACTGTTTATCCTGGATGAGGAACATGTGGTGTGCATTGTGAAGGTGGAAAAAACCCAGTGTATCCAGGTGCAAATTTTGAATAACCATTCAGTAAAGCTTGCATGAATTCTTACTGATTTTATGGACTCCAGGAAATATATGGAATGTTGTTAATGCAGATATGTAAGTAGGCCTAGAGATAATATATCAAAAATGTCCTAAAGACTGTTTTCTTCATACTTTGTACCTACTGTCAATAGGTACATAGCAGAAAGGACAATGTTTATAGTCACAAAATAGGAGGTGAAAGAGCTTTATGAGACACTAAAATCTGACTTTGGATGCAGGTGTAATTCTCAGCTGTGCTACTTTCATAATGCAACTTCTCTTTCCTGAGGTCAAGTTCTCATCTATAAAATGAACATAACAGTACATAGCCTGAAAAGCTGCAATAAAAAAGTATCATGGATTACATATTGTATTTGTCACATGAAAATGTCCTCACTATGTCTGTGACAAGATTTCTTTGCACAGCCAAGTGCAAGGACTGTGTGTTTAATAATACCATATCGTGGAGACCATGGTGTAGTTGATTAGAATTTATAAATTGTTGTTATAATTATTAGGATGCAGTTTTAAAATTCAATGGGAATGTTAATATAATTGATATTTTGAAAAGGAGTATCATGTTTCTTTAAAATTCTGCCTTTACCTCTTTTCCAAGCCCTAGCAAATGTTTGTCTCAGATTGGCTACTGAGAAAGTGGGCAAGGAGTCCTACAAATTTGTATTGCTTTCTTACAATTATGTTCCCTTTAAGAATCTCTGTGCACTTCCCAAGGTCTGTGGCTTTTGAGTTATTTGCCAGCTACATGTGCAGACCTTTAAGTTACAACTCTCCAGATCACTTAGAAATAGAGGGAATTGAAGCGTGATGCTAAACGTTTCTTGGTGTAGTTTCCATTTCAGATGGGGCAGGTTCAGAGGATTGGATGTATTTTTAGAGATGAAATGTATGTATTTCCAGCAACATATTCACAGGTACTTTTAAATCTTGAAAGACAATGAAATACTGGAAATTTAGGGAGAAATTTCTCCTATTCTTCATCCTAGTCAGCTGGCCTGGATGATTGTACCTGAAAGCATTAGAGAAGCATAGACTTCTTGCCTGACTGGGTATCACCAAAGTTGGTTATTAGCCTTCCTCTTTCTTCTCTATGCTCTAATACTAGTGAGTGTGGAATAATATTTACCATTGTAGATAAGGCATATATACAGCTCATGTGGCTCTAGTTGGGCAAGCATGAATGAAAACCTAAGCATCTAAGTCTGGATTATCAGGTACGTTGTTAGCCATGTGTACTTATGGGACATAAATATCAGGGTTTCTCTCTTTGCTAGACATTTATCTGTCAAAATAGTAATTTATGGAATCTCACTCAACAAAATAAAAACAGATTGCTGTTGTCTAGGGGAGAGGACAGAGGCAAGTGCACCTCATGTAAGTCAGTCCTGTAACAAAAATGGACCCTGAGACTTCAGTGCAGATCCTCAAAACCTGTCAGCAGTGAGTAAAACTAGAATTTGTGTGGTGTTTTGTTGTTGTTGGTTTTTTGTTTTTTGTTTGTTTTTAAAACTCATCAGAAACTGAAAAACTGCAACCTAATTGTGCTTTAACTACTTCAGTGCTGATTCATTTTAGCAGGAGCATGTAGGTGGTGTCCTTAGCTGTTGTTAGATGCAGAAATAACTGCAGGAGTTGGGGATACTAATGCAGTTGCTTTCTGCTTGGAGTTGTTAGAGTGGGAATCATGATTCCTTTTCCATGCCCACAAATTCCGTGTTCCCTCTATTACTGCTCACAGAGAAGGAAGAAGGTGATACAGACTACTTTCACTGCCAGAAGCCTCAGCTAGCTCATAAGTGCCAAACAGCCAAGCAACATTTCATCCCTTCCTGGATGCCAAAAGCCTCAAGTATCCCTGTTCCACCTGCCAAAACCTCCAACTTTGTCCTGACAACTCCTGCAGTGCAGGCCTGTGTTGTCAATATGAAGTTTTGCAACACACTGACAATGGAAAATCTGGATCCAGTATAATACTGAAAAATATGCTGGGATTTGCCTTCAGTTTAGTATCAAAATGAATTATGTTGTAAATATTTCCTGTATGTGGCTCTTTTGCATGTTTTATTTTCCAAATCTTGAATTTGAATTTATTCAAAACTGCTGTAGAGTGAAAATATATTGCAGAATTCAACTCTGAGACTTCTAAACTACATCTGAGCCCCTGGATGTATTCTGATATCTAGCTAAAGAAGTCCATCGTCTGCCTTTTGACTTATTTCTTGCTGGTGGTTCTCCTGCTCTCTCACTGAGCTTTACCAACTTGTCTTTCTGAAATGCCCATTTTGTTACCAAGCACAGATTCCATTTGGCAGTTATTTTGTAATGCATGGACACTCCTACACAGTGGCAAGGCCAAGTGCAACAAATAGTTAACATGACTGAAATAATGTTAGTAATATTAGAGCTAATTACTTCTAAACACCTGTATAAAATTGCTGCATTTACCCACAGGTGTTTTTTATCAGTCTAAAATAATGATGAATTGTTTTTTCTCTAGGATTTTATAATTCCATTTAGGTCCTTCTTAACATAAACATGCAGAATAATATATATATAATTTACTTTGATATATGTAAGTAAAAGATTTATTAAACTTAATGACATGTACAGTGCACAATTAGGTAATATATAATACACCCAGCAATAGTAGAAATACATCAGGAAATGTCTTGAAATCTGTCAAAATGAAACAAGTGGAAGTTTTTCTGCTAAAATCAGGTAGTGCAAGATTTCATTAATAATTATCTAGAAATAGGTTTTGACTATTCTTCTATTTAATTGCTGCCACAACTTAGAAGTTTTTCCTAAATCTATAACCTGCATTCCACACCTTACTTAGACTGTGCAAAATAGAGGCGTGAATCATTTTTATAAGTGACCTTAGCAGGGAAAGAAATTTCTCATAAAGTTTCCTGCAAGGCCATAGACGTAACACCCAGAGTTAAAAGTGAAGGATAGAGTTCTGAGGCTGACCAGCATATCCAGTGATTATCTCCAGGTAAGTACTTGTTCCTTCACTTGTGTTCTGCTCATGGATACAGTCAACAGTGCAATTTAATACCTTTTCCACCAAGTGTAGTGTCTGGAAAGAAGAATCTGGGAAACCCATCACAGAGCTTCTCAGTCAGCATATTTTCCCTTCAGTGCCGTAATTCCTCACGCTACCTTTGTTTGGAACCACTGTGGGTACGAGGAGAAGAAAATGGCATAGTGCAGTGCTGCACATGGAGATTAGTGAACTGCAACATAACCTTGTGCTTTGGAAGACTCTGAAAGTCAGGATAGTGTTAATAGTATTTATAGGTTGTGAGAGTGGGAAGAAGCAATAAAAAGGAAATGCTTCATCTCTGTTCAAAATACTATCAAGGATGAAATTCACTCCTGGGAGAAGGGCCAGTACTGTGCTTTGGGTATTGCTTAATTTAGGCCTTCAGTGGGACTGAAGTGGTGTTTATACCCCTCAATAGGTTCTTTCACTTGGATGAATTTAATCTGAAGAATCTAAATTTTGTATGGAGAGATCTAGTTATATGCAATGTGTTATTAAATAGCAATATGATATAGTTGTGCCAATGTAACTCCTTATGGGGATTCTCTTTTGGAGTTTGGCATGGAGTTTGGCATGCCTCTTCAAATTAATAAAAACCACTTTAAGAAGCTATGAGAAAAAACAAAAGAGCACTCATCCAGAGAGCTTTGGTGACATTGGCATAGTAGCAGATACATTGGTAAATATTCCTGCATAACCAAGTCCTTATTGGTTATCATAGAATCATAGAATGGTTAGGGTTGGAAGGGACCTCTGGAGGTCATCTAGTCCAACCCCCCTGCACTGGGCAGGGACATCCCCAACTAGATCAGGTTGCCCAGAGCCCTGTCAAGCCTCGCCTTGAATGCCTCCAGGGATGGGGCCTCAACCACCTCCTTGGGCAACCTGTGCCAGTGTTCCACCACCCTTGTGGTGAGGAACTTCTTCCTAATGTCCAATTTAAATCTCCTCCTCTCCAGTTTAAAACCATTGCCCCTTGTCCTTTCACTGCAGGCCTTTGCAAACAGGCCCTCTTCAGCCTTCTTATAAGTTCCCTTTAAGTACTGGAAAGTCACTAGTAGGTCCCCCCGAAGTCTTCTCTCAGAGTCTTGTTTTATGAGCCACATCACTAACCAGTTTGAGTACTTTACATATGTGTCCAGCCCCAGCCATGGTCTGCTTTGCTAGATACTTCCCAGAGGTGGCACTGAATCTCCTCTCAAACTTGAGAGAGCTGGGCACCCTGCTCTGGGCAAGTGCTTGTTTGCATGTCACAGGGAAGATTTGGGGTAGTTAGTGTTGTGATTGGTACATGGCAAAGGGACTGTCAACTCTGGGGACTCTTGCAGATGAAGCTGAGTGTTGGGCCTTTGCATTTCTTTCATTACACTTTCTGTTACAATAATTCTTACATGTCAAATGCTATGTACTTGGCTTGCATTTGTATTTAAAGCAAAAAATATAGGTTAAGATCTCTGGAAAACACACATTGGAGCGTTTCTGTTGAGAAGCTAAATCTTTGTTATGCTGAACACTAAACATTTACATATCCAAGCCTTATGTAATAGATGTCTGAAGAATAATAAAACTGCATAAACTGACCTTCATTCTCTGGCATCACATCTCCTTTGAAGTCTGCATGACCAAATTCAAGACAATTATGTCATCCTTCATAACAGCCAAACAAAAGTTTGGCCAAATAATCATTTTTCTCCATATAACAACACTATGTTTGATTTTTGTAAAGTGTGTCAATGTAGCTGTTGTTATTTACTGGGTGTTATGAGTGACAGTAAAAATCCCCTTGTTTTAGATTAATAATCAGTCCTACTAACATCTGGATTTCATTTATTTTACCTCAGTGCCCACTTCTGCTATATTCTGTTACTTTGAGAAGTGCCTTGCAAAGCAAGTGTGGACTGAAAACACACACACACACAAATAATTTGGAGAAAATGATGTTGTAGTATGTGGCAGAAGCAAAATGGAGCTCTGGACAGAAGGGAAACTGGCACTAACATTTTGCCCCTGTCCAAATCTACCAGTGCCACACTTTCAGTAAAATTCTCCATGTACAAGCCTGCCTCTGTCAGTTAAAGGTTGTCAGCAGAGACTCAGATTGCACATTACTGGGCCTCAGACCTTGAGGAAACCTTGGCATATTGTCATCTCAGTCTTTGAGGCTCTGCCTATGTCACCAAGTGCTTTAAAACTTGTAGTTTATTTTCCTCCATCCCCTGATTTCAGTGATCCTAGCCCAGACACATAGGTAGTGCCAGGATGTAATCTTTTTTTACTTTCAAAATGATTTATAGATTGGGTACCTAGATTGGGATGAAATATTTGAAATTACCTTTATGATATAAACTGGATTAATTTCTGTAGAGAACATTGTATAGGTTCTTAAATATTGCTTTGAATGAAACGCTTTCATCTAACCTTGCATTCATGTGTTGTGCTTTTGGAATAGATGTGACTCCTGCTAGCACAGGTGAATCCAGTGGAAGTGTGACACCTTTTGCCATCTAGTTCTGCATAGCAAATCATCTAGGCTGTGTTTATAGCTGTTTTAAGGTATTTTATCTGGATTCACTACAGCATTTGTGGCTTTACTGGTTGATGTTAGATCATAGGTCCACACGTGCATGTACATGTACACATTTATGTACGTGTAGGTACCTACATACTTTCACAATGAATATGCTTAATGTACATGTTGCACTTCATCTGCTGCAAAGTTAAACGACTAAAGGAAAAACCCTTCCATTCTAATATGGTTCAACAAAACTTCATTGCTAAACCATGTTATAATTATGTCTGAAGATAATAAAAACATGAAAAATTGAAGTTAAGAAGCAAAACAAAAATGCAATCCTGAGGTACAATAATACCCTTTTGTGCTCAATTACGGTTAGCTCTTGATTTAATTCCTAAATGAGCTTCCAAGGTTTTGTTGGTTTAAATCATGATGTGATCTTTTATTTTACTTCAATTTGGTACCAATAGTGTAGACAAATGTAATATGTGGAGTTTATGAAACTAGACAGCTAGTAAATCAACATTATTTTGCTAGTATGTTACTAAGCCAGTGCAAGCTGCTTTTAACTCTTTCCCATGGGACAAACAGTTTGAACTAGCTGGAGTTAAATCAACATGTGGGCACTGAATTAGTCAATGATTCTGAAGAAGGCTTTGTTGGCATAAAGTTCTGCTTTGATCATCCTAGTCCTTACAGTTTTTTAATTAGATACAGTTCAGAACAGTGGCTTTTGTCAAAGCAGTTTGGTAACTGAACAACTGGACATTGTTTAGGGCTTTAGATGACATTCTCTCTGTTAATATCATGTGGCTGGTTTCAATGCAGTGATAAAGTCAGGATTATTTCGGGCATTGTCACTGCTTTGTCAAAAGAAACTAACTATTCTGAAAGAGAGAGTGGCATGTATTGCTATTTTAATATCATAAGCTTAATCATTTCTCAAGATACTAAAAAAACATTATTTGCCTTGGGATCATAGAGGACAAACTTTTAATTTTGCACTCATAAATTTGAAAGAAGTGTCTTTTTGTCTTGACTTATTTTCTTGTGCTGAGCGATTTGTTGGGAAGTGCTGAGCTTTTTTTTGCTCAGGATTGAAGGCAGTTGGTTCCATTTTCAGTGTCAGACATTTCAGAATTGGCTTCTGTTATAAAGTAAACCCAACGCCAGCGTGGAAATTCCTCTGGGATCTTGGCAGAGCTGGGCTCTATCATTTCTGGAACAGTAGATTGGCCTAAGTATGCTTTTAAAGCTTTACAGTAAGCATTTGTAAAATTTGTAAACTTAGGGGAGCAAGAAAGTTAAGGAGACCAATTTTTGCAGTTTACTGTTCAAATAGAGAGAGCTATCCTGTAACAGGTGTGGGGTTTGGGTGTTTTTTTGAGAAGCTCAAATTTCTTGAGAAAGGGATGGAAAAGTTTGGAAATTGGTGATGTTTATTAGCTGCCTATCTAGGGCAATAGTGCTACGATACAAAATCTTCCTGCTCTTAGTTATTTGGAATGTGTTTGAGTAGACCTTAGTTCTGCTTAAGTTTGTCTAAGTAGATCTTAGTTCTTAGATCTTAATTTTANTAACAGGTGTGGGGTTTGGGTGTTTTTTTGAGAAGCTCAAATTTCTTGAGAAAGGGATGGAAAAGTTTGGAAATTGGTGATGTTTATTAGCTGCCTATCTAGGGCAATAGTGCTATGATACAAAATCTTCCTGCTCTTAGTTATTTGGAATGTGTTTGAGTAGACCTTAGTTCTGCTTAAGTTTGTCTAAGTAGATCTTAGTTCTTAGATCTTAATTTTATCTCAGTTTAACTGTTTGCCATTTGGGTTTCTAAGATGGCAATTGCTCAATAGTTATGTGAATGCATTCTAAGTGTCACAGCTCATTCACAGAAAAAAAGCAATTTTCTCAAGTTCTGTGGCACATGATTTATATTTCTTTTTACTATAATATTCAGGAAAAAGATCCCCTTTGCCTATGCAGCATGGTATTGAGTCAAGTTCCTTGGATTGTGCTGGTTTGAAAAAAAGCTTTGTTTTTATTGTTTGCTGTTGCCATTTCAAGATTGGTAGTCTTTTATCTGTGTCAACTTTCTTCATGACTGAAGAGGAGCTGACTTCACACTGGTGAATTTAAGGAGAGTTATGTATTTTTATCACCTTGTACAATAAGATTCAATTACACATCTCTCACTTTTAGTCATTTCTGTGAGGTCTTTTGGAAGAAATGAGATCAATTGTGCAGTGTCTACACCGTGTGTTGGGCATACATGTGTTGGGAATGACAGCATATTTGGACATAGCAGTCGGTTCAGCAGAAAGCAATGCATCAAAACCACTGTATCTTCAAAGACTCTGCTTCCTTTCCCATGTAATTATTTTAGATATTAAAAAGTGAATAAACTTGAGATACTGTAAATAAGCGGCAAGGTAGTATACTCAATACTATTAATGCCAAGCAGTAAAAGATGTAGCAGATCAATTCATATAGTTCTTTCCTTTCCACCCTGTTATTTTCAGACCTCCAGAATTGCCCGCTCTGATGAAGACAAGGAAGGCTCCTGGGATGCCTGGGGTGCTTGGAGTGATTGCTCACGGACCTGTGGAGGGGGAGCCTCTTACTCACTGAGGAGATGTTTAAATGGCAGGTAAAGCATGTGCTTCTCTGTATTTATCCTGCAGCTCTGCCATATTTCATTGTCCTTTGATGGTGTCTGTAGAGAAGCATTTTTGCTTCTGTTTCTAGAACCAAGTGTTGTGTACAGATCAAATGCTATGAAATCCTGCTTTTAATGTATTTTTGTTATATATTAAATAAAGATCTGAGCCTTCAACTCTGCTGGAACATTAGCACGGTATTAAATACATTTGTGGAATAACAAGAATGATTTATTTAGTACAGTCAAATAGTGAGAGAAGTCCCTGTAACTGTAATAGAGAGCGAGTTACCTGCATACGGATTGGTCTGCACTTGAACATTATTTAAAATAACATCCAAATGCAGTCTCCTCCATGTCTTCCCTGTAGTAAAAACCAAGTGACTTGGTTTTTACTCTCCACACAGAGATCTATTAAATGCTGCTTTCTGTTAGAAAGCATTTCCTCTGCCAGTTCTTTCTATGTAGTGGTGCTGGTGGCCATATGTTTTCATGGATAAGCCTCTGTGGCTTGAGGAGAACAGTGTATGTGGTGAAAACAATTTACCTCAGTAATAAAGCTGGACTAATGTAGGACTTGTTGCTACAATCCTCAAAGTATGAGTAATGCAATAGACTTCTCAGGCGAGAAGAAATCCCAACCAGCTTAGAAGCATCTGTGCTGATGTCCATAATTGCTGCTTTACTTGAATTGTTCTTAAACATTTTTAAAACTACTGATCACATTGACATTTCTGTTTTTGAGATTTTTTTTTTAAGTTAAATGCCACATTGCTCAGGAAGTCATTTTTTTCTTAAAGAGTGCTTGTAGTATAATGCACTAGCTAAGTTCAAACTGTATGAACTACATATGTAAAGATGATGGATTAAGCCACTGCCTGGTTTAGTGCAAAATGCACAAAAATCTGTGAGGAAAGTAATATTTCTAGCAAGAAGCTGTGATTTTTCTACCAGTGTATTAGGAACTGTGAAATGAGCCCAATAAACTGTAGCAATATAAATTCCACTGTGGTTTTAGTAATATTTTTAATGTGTTCCCCTGTGAAAAACATGTGTTTTCCATACCTTTACAAATGTGTAGTTTAAAAGAATTTTTTACCCCTGTATTTTATTGTAACGTCCAGGAAATGCACAATTGCGAAGCAAAGTTTTCACATTTGTATGTATCATAAACATTTTTCACTTCCATATTGTGATGCAATCATTTTTGCAGAAGATTGGAAATTTGAGACGTAGTATCTTAAACTTGGAGAATTGCACCTTCAGCTGAGCTGGGTGAACTCTTGCTCCAGGCATCCATTGCTTTTTCCTTTTCAGCTTTTATTTCTCAGTCCCTAACAGTTTAAAGATACTTTTTTTGTTTAATATTTGTAGTCAGTTTTCATACAAAAAAGTGGAGAATTTAGTCCCAGCTGTAAATTACCAGCTACATATTCATGCATTCTTTAATATAAGGCAGGTCTTTTTGGTATGAAGGCATTACTCCAAAACATTGTTCCTAATATTAGAGATATCACTAATTATAATTTCCTGTCAGGTCTTTTGAAGTACGTATTCAGTTCTTTCAAGGGCTTGATTTTGCTAGAAGAAGAATGTGTTACCCTGAGCAGAAGTGCCAGCTGGTTATTATTGAGAAGTTTGGCAAACTTTGTTCCTTATAATCACGACTTAATTATATGCCTGTCATTTCAGCTACTGACAACATACTCTGAAGATCTGAACTGTCTGAATTTCAGGATTCATATGCATTGGGCACCTTAGAATTGCATGTAGTCCTGTAAATTATATTTCATTTAAAATTATGAATTCTGCTCATGTGGCTTTGGGTCAGTAAAATTACTTGCTGTTCTTCAGAAGTATTGCACTAGGTTTTGGAGAAGTTTGAGGCTGATGTTTGTTTCTTTGCTAAATAAAACAGGAGAAATGAAACGTCTTATTAGCCCTATGTTTCATTTAGGGATTGCTTAGATATTCTGATGGGTTGCATCCTGTGGATTTGAAGTAGCTTTGCTGAAGTCAGCATAGATCAGGCTTAGGGATATCTTGTGAGACTTTGTCACAAAATAAATGTGGTATGTAGTAAATTTGGTTTCCAGGGAAAGCCATACGTTCTCTGCATGAAAAGACACATCAGTGGAACCTGTCGAGTCCCAGATCCCCTTTGTGTTTAAACCTTGTATTTTGAGTTCAGATTATGGTAGGGCAGTAGCAATTAAAGTCTTAATTTCGAAGAGAATAACTATCTGTAAAACAGGCAGCGCAGGGTTATGTTTTGCCATTATGCAGTATAACCATTTTTACTCTGGTTTTCAGGAATTGTGAAGGTCGGAATATTCGATACAAAACCTGCAGTAGTAATGTGAGTATAGCCTTTATTCCTATTTTACTTATTCAAACAATGTGTTAAGGTTTAAAAAAATTTGCTTCTTGTTTAAAAGAGTATGATGTATAATTTTTTTCCATCATTATTACCATTTTTAAAGATTTCAGCCTGCATGACACCACAAGGTCTCAAATTTTAGCCTTCCCAAATGAACATTTTCTTTTGGAATTATAGTGCCAATTGTGATTCAGAATATTTTCTATAATTCGTTAGGGAAGTTTCACGTTTTGGAGAGTTAAAAAATCAGTTCTCATCTTAAACTAGCTAGTGCTTTTCCTGGGAGTGATGTCTTTCAGCTGAAGTATTAAACTGAGCTCCTGATCATTAATGATATAGTGGCACTCTTCACATGAGCCAAGAGGTGAACTGCCTCTGTCCCTTTCAAATCTTAAATTGGATAATTAATCATTATTTTCCCTCTATTTGCCTAAGCCCAGATAATTATGTCTATGTGCAAAAGTGCATACATCTAGGTACACTGAAAGAGACCATTTTTGTGACTGAATGTAAAGCTGGATTCTTAACTATACAGTTGCTATTACTGTGATGCAATCACAGTTGCTTTATTTACAGACATGTTTTATGAAAACCAGTCACATACAGCGTATTTCATGACATGCTCAACTGTTTTGTAGTGATGCTTTGTGCTGTTAAAACAGCTATTACCTTTCACCTCAGTTGTTGTAGTCTGTTCAAAGTGTACAGCCCATACAGGACTTTGTGATGGCATTGATCAACAGATGATGCATAAAGACACAAGACTTCACAATGGTTTATGGAGAGCAGTCACCCCCTTGCTTGTGTTACCTTACAGTACAATCTAACATTTGTATAATCCTATTCCAGAAAAGAGAAAGTAGATAAGTAATTAAAGTAAAGGCAATTTTTGTTATTGTTTGGTTTTTGTTTGTTTTTAACTGTAGTGCATTTGATTAATCTGCTTCTGGCTCTAGGAGAAGGGCAGCAATTTTCACATAAGTAACCCTTACAAAGTGAGGCTGCGCTTCCCTTAGGTAGGTGTATGCCCAAGCAAGAGCAGGTGATACTGGTGTCATTGCCAAGCCTGTGATTTCTGCCAGCAGCAGGCTGTTGAGTGATGACCTGTTCCTTAGGAGGCTGACCCTGGAAGTTGCCCAGTAAATATGTTAAATCAGCATGTCTCCTAGGAGAACTGGCCATTCCCACTCTTTAGTTTGCCGCACCAGCAGTTTCTTTTGTGCCATTTGGCTTCTGCCCTCCTCAAGAAGAAGGTTTGCTACCACCTTGAATGGCTCTAATACTCTGCTCTTCAGTGTTGGATGGATTTTCCACCACTGTGGCTCACAGCCTAAGTTTCATCTGGCAGAAGCTAGTGGAAGTGACTAAGGAATCAGGCCTAGTGCATGCAAAAATCCAAGTCTGGAGATAAACTGTCACTTGCCCTTTCAGAAGAAAAGTCTAGCAGCTTTGTGCACAAGACTCTTAGCTCACAAATAAAAATGCCGCATGAAAAAGATACCATAGTCTTTTAAAGCAGTGTGATAAGCTAAATTGCAGACAGACTGTATGTAAGCAGTAAACAAACTGCCACTGTGAGATCTGTTTGCTACATCCCTTATCTAGCTCTCTGGTTGGATGCATTGTATACAGTAATACACCAATGAGTGCTTGATCCTGTGCACTGCAGCTTCCTAGGCAACAATACAAGTCAATGTAGCACACCTTGTTCCTCCAGCAAAAGGGCTAGAAAACTACCCCAGAGTACAGGAAAAGGAAGAGAGTAGAGAATCATTTGGGCACATTTTCTGCTGTAAGCTTTTAGAATATGTAAGAATGATTGTGGACACTGTTCATCTTAAGGATTATGCAATAAAAATCTGATGGAAATGAGGGCAATCTATACTTCAGTGTACAGAAAATTAAGATGATTACCATATCCTTGCTAAACTCCAAGGGGGTTTTTCTGAAGTCACTGGGGCCTGTTTTTTAACTTTAGGACTTATTTTAAAGCGATAAGTGGCAAGCCTCTTGTATGTGAGTCTGTTTGAATTTATGATGATTCAAATGTTAATTTCCAGACAGGAAGCTGCCTTTACAGTTCTGCTTTTGGGGCATGTCTGAAAAGGATCAAGTTTCCATTTCAGTTCAGATACAGCCAGAACTTCTCAGGAATGGTTTTTCCTAGATTATGGATCAGATAATGGAGAACTACTGAGAAAAATGCATTTTCCACTGTTAATGCAGTTGATCTTTGAATTTGGTGTCACTGGATTCAACCCCAGTATTAGACCTGACTTAACCTTGAAATGGGAGCTTCCATGTAAACCTGGGACTACTAGGCCAGTTTTCTTTCAGATGGTATAATTTTCTCCAAAGCATTCTCACTTCAGGAGTAAAATTTTAGTTTGAAAATTAAGAGTTTATACTAGCTTCTTTCGATATTAATAGGTATTATTGTTAACCACATGAGACATTCAGTATATATACACTGTGTTAAGTTGTCTGCAAATGTAATTTTGCTACATGATACATTACACCACTAACATCTATATTGGGGAGTACAAATGAAGCACAACTTAATATGTGTGTCATTCTAATGAAAAGAACAAGAATCATTTTACCAGAAAATTGGTTTCATCTGGATTTGTAATAGAATAGTAGTAAGTTCATTGAACTCAAGCATAGTTCCAGAATAATATTAGTGATATTTCAATCAAAAAATTAATTCAAGGTCTTAGCAACAAAATAATTGCTGAGATTAAGGCCTATGTGCAGCCTGCTTATCTTTCTATCATAACTGAGATGCCAGGTGCATGATTTCCTGAAACTCCGTGTATGCTTTCAACTTTTCTTATAGAAACTTTAGAGAAATAAACGATTCATTATATGCTGGTCAATGAGATTTTCAGTCTGTCTTAACCCCCCTTTTAAAAAAATTTCCATTTTTGTATATACTGTTACATTCTAATGCTATGATGTGCACTATATGGAAGTGTTTAAGGTAATCCTTTAGGGCCCTATTCATAGAACAAGTTATTTGGGCCATTTCCCCATAAATTTCACATTCTTATGTGCCAAAAAGTCACTTATACATTTGCCAGAGTGACTCCTCAACAGCAAGAAAAAGCACTATTTTGTAATAGATTTGCTCATGTTTAATTCCATTATATACTTTTATTATGTGTAGATAATGCTCACACTTGTTCAACATACTCCTCAGATTATTGTCCCAGCATCCACTTCTTAACCAGCTCATTTATGCCATTCAGAAAATCTTGGCTGAACTGTATCTAGTCTAGTCCTATAATATATCACCTTTAATTACATCTTTCTCTCTAATCTGTTCATTTATTTGTTTTATATTTATAATGCTGATGTACCGTATGATTCTCATGGCTAGGGTTTCTAGCTGAGGTATCTTGATTTTACTAAGAAGTGGCCTGAAAACTCTGTAGGAAAATCTCAGAATCTGAAGCTAATTTCAAAAAGAAAACAAAACAATGACTTCATCAGTTTTGGCTAGGTTTCAACAAAATGAGATTCAAAGAATAGAACTAGACAAAGGGCTAGACTTTCTTTGGTGTCATCTTTTTTACTGGGAGTTTTCTTGTCTTCTATTTTGTGTTTCTTACAGTGGAGTAATTGTTTTCATGAGTCACAAGGTCTGGTGCAACCTTTATATTTTGTGTATGAATATTGCCTACAAAGATATAGATTTCCCAGGTTAGCTTTGTTTTCAAAAGCTAAAAGTGCTCACTGCCAAAACTAAAATGATACAGTTCGAAAGAAACTAGCCCTTAAATGCAGTAGTTTTTAATCGTCTGTCACAAAAAGATAGGGAATATATGTATGTATTTTTAACCTAGATCTGAAGCTTCCTTTTCAGATCTTTCTGTCTAATAATATAAGTTATGTAATAAATACACTTGATTCCACTACAGGATCTGGATGTAGTTGTTTTGACAACATTTTCATGTATTAGACCTCATAGATATGTCTTCAGCTCCTTATGTAGTGTATGAACTTATAAGCAACCTGGCTGGTTGAGTGTAAAACAAAAGCTATTGCTGAAATTAAGAGATCTGAGAAATCCTGAAATAAGTAGCAAAGATATTTAACAAACAAGAAAAACATGTGGAATATTGAGAGGGAAGAGGATGATGGGAGGATGGAATGAATTGATGTCTAAAATAGGTTAAAACTAAAAAGACGTGCAAACAGGATGAGAGTTGAGGCTCATGTATCATTGTCTGGCTGTGGCCTTGCCCTTTTCCCAAACATGCTTCATCCTTGCCTACCTCTCCCACATCTTGCCTCCTCCTTTTCTTTTCTAGTTTTTAAACTCCCTCTCACTTTTCTGACTCACTGTAATGGAATTAACCTGAAGTTTACAAGTCCTCTTCATTACCTTGATTACATTCCTTTCTGTGTTTAATTGTCTTTCTGTTTAGATTATGAACTCCTATTACAAATGTATATTGTTCTCAGGAAAACAGGGATCTGAACTTGGTTGCCATCCAAATGCTGATACAATGCACTTGATAATAATTTCAGTCCTTTGTGATGCTCTTTTTATGCTCCTGCTTTGAACACAGCTCAGACATAAAGCAGGTGGAACTGGCATATGAATTGAGCTGCCAGGATTGCTTTGTGTTCTTTGAAGATGCCAAAAAAGAATAGGGAGATGAGAATTCACTTGCTCTCAAGCAGCCGGGAAGGGAGCGGAAGGAAGGAGCTGCATTGTGTTGAATCAATGAGAAACAGTAACCATGGACTGACATCCTGACATTGTGGTGTTTGTGTCTTACCATTGCATCAACACCAAGTGATAATGAATTGTAACAACAGTTTGTCAAAACTTAGCCTAAGGCCATCTCTCTGCCTATTTGACAAATAGATCTTTAATTCTTTGTGATGAAAATGTAGCTATGCATGGCTGAATAACACTCCAAAATATTGCTTCTAACTTTACCTGAATCTAACTTCCACTTATTTTTATCTTTAGCTACTCCTCTATTTGCAGCGATGGAAGGGAACCATATGGTATCCATATGAACTCTGAAGTCCTCTCTGCTTTTTAGACTTGCTATTGTGGAAAATGAGAGGTGACAGATAAGTCAGAGCCACATTCTGCTCTCATTTGCACCAGTGCAAAGTTGCTGAATTTCTTGGGAGTGACACTGCAGTAAATAAGGGTGGTTTCTAACAGTATTTGCTTGATGTTTTTAAAGTTCTCACTTGTGGGATTTTGCAGAGGTAAAACTCTCAAAGAATCACAGTAATTGTAATTTTTCCTTGTCTTTTTCCATCATTTTATAGTTGCTGTTGTTTTTTTAAAATATGTTTCAACCTAGAATTATTCCGGATTAAAAATAATACAAAATGTATTAGCATCATTCTGAGTTATTCTCACTGCAAGCTGTAGCACGGGACAGAGTTGAAAAGCTGAAATGCTTAGTGAATTGCTCATTGCTCAGTTGCAAAAACCCCATGTGTTGACCAGTGGAGAGAATACTGATTTTAGAAGGTATTTTTTGCAGACTGCAAATAAAACAGTGACGTTTTGAGGTCACTGTTTCCTATGATGAAAAAGATCCAAACCGTTGGTGTTAGGGCAACATTGCTGAGGACTCTGGACTGGATTTCAAACCTTTCTCATTTACGTTTGAATCTCCTGTACTGTGTAATGCACCCTAGTATTTCAGGGAAGGTTCAGTTCACTGATAAGGTTGAAGCTGTGTTCGGGTTTAATATTGTCAATTAATACCTGGTAATAAGTTCCAAGAGTTCAGCTGACACATCACTATCTTTCAGTCTTACATCCAATGAAAACAAAACATTGTTAAAATCAGCCTCACATCTGGCTTATATGTGCAGTTGGAATTCTTGGAAGAGTATCCTATGAGTCTGGCATATGGACTGTTTGACACTGGACATACTTTCAAATGAAGTCTTTAGTGAGAAATTGACACACTAACTCTTTTGTCAGTACTTTACCAAAGTTATTTTTGAATAAATCAGTATTCATCTCCATTCCTGTCACCATAGTTTAATACTAACATCATTGTTTGGGTGTAATGCTTTATGTAGAAAAAATACTTTAGTGTATTTTAGTTCAAACAGCTCTCCTGTTTGGTCTTTCAGCTGCATATGGTGAGGCTCTGTATGGGAGGAGGTACGAAACTGTCTCATTAAAATTGGAACTATATAATCAAGAGCTACTCATTTGAAGTAGTTTTTATTTCAGCAAAGTAAGACTTACTGCTTCCATGAGGTGAAGACGTGTTGTAATTAGACAAAAGGACTAAGCACTTAAAGTTCTGGTGTTTCCTAATGCTCTTGTGACCTTTCTGGGCAATATTAAAAATTAATTAGACAGGTTTTTATTTCTTTATAAGTAGCAATAATACCTCTTTCATTACTTTGATGTATGAATTGATAAATAAGTGCAGAGTGCTCAGAAATCCTTAAATGGAAAAAGCTATTGAAAAGAGAAATATTAAATGTCAGACATCTTACTATAGTCACTTAAAATACCTTTAGAAGCTAATGCTTATTACAGAACCAGATTTTAACTGTACTACAAAGTGTCATAAAAAGTAGTCTTTTTAATTATCCTCTCATATAAGTTTCATTGTTACCACTGGAATATGCATGTTGTTCTGTTACTTGCACTGCAAGCAATGGATGAAAGCAACCTACATTGTTGTAACACACACAGTAAAACTTTGCAGTATGGCATATTTGCCATAGCAGATCAGTTCTTGAACCAAACCTCCCTGAATAGATTCTATGTAATTAATCAGATAACTTTATTGCAAATGCAAAGTATTTCCTCCTTAAATAAAAAAAATATCCTTTGGTTTGTTTTTAGGACTGCCCTTCAGACGTTGGTGACTTTAGAGCACAACAGTGTTCAGCCTACAATGATGTCAAATACCAGGGACATCTTTATGAGTGGATCCCTGTGTATAATGATCCTACTGCACCATGTGCCCTGAAATGTCAAGCTCTGGGAAAGAACTTGATTGTGGAACTTGCCCCCAAAGTACTAGATGGTACTCGCTGCAATACTGAATCCTTGGATATGTGCATCAGTGGAATATGCCAGGTATGCTCATGGTGTTCATCTAATTGTGACCTTTGGTTGTGAGACACGTTGCACATTGAGTGAGCACATTTGGGTTATTTTTTATCTTCATGTATCACTTTACTTTAGGTGTATCTGCAGGTACTGCCAAATGGATTGTAGATACTTACCTGGCTGTCTCAGCCATTGATAGTTTTGTAAATAAATAAAAGGCCAATAACCATCACTTGCTGTTCTATTTATACATGTAAAATTAATGAAACTAGTTACATTATAGTTGTCTAACCTTTAGTATCTGTCAGGGCATGATGAATTTCACAGCCTTCTATTTCATTTTACTCCTCCTCTGAGTCTCACATGCCATGAGCTCTGTTAAGGAGAAAATTTGACATTTTATGGACCCAACCCAGAATGGATGGTGTAAGTATGTATATCTGTCTTGTTGTGTGGATGAATGAGTATATGTTGTGATTGAATTATTTGATTGTTACTGTCCTTCTAACTGGGAATCTACATTTATAGGTATATTTTTTATTATTATTTGAGTTATGCTGTCAACTTTACAGAGTTGGTGTAAAAATGGAGACAGAGTGCTTTGGAGTTTCCCAAGTTTCCCACTGTGACCTCAAACACGCACCAGCTTTAATACATAACATAAAATTCATCTAGAGGGCATCCAATTTTGTGAAGAACAGTTGAAAGATGTATTTTAAAGGACTATTTTCAATGTTTCTTGTTAGTGTTTTGCAGTATTCTTTATATATCTGATATAAAATACTTGGAAATTTAAATAATCAGTTCCTAAAATAAATCAGGTAGTGTCAGAATAAATTGATCATTCTAGAAGCAGGTACTGGAGCCCTTTCACATTATTGATGAGAAACAATTGCTTTTCTCCATCTCTTCCATCTGTTAAAATTATTTCTTCTAATTCCACAAAAATCTTTTTCAGTGCGAGAGAGCATCTTCAGAGGGAAAATGAATTTCACCCACTAAGTTTAGGATGTGCCCTATGCAGTGACTTATGCAATTTAATTTAAAGCTTAACCTCACAAGCTATTAGATCCTTTCATATTGTTTCCTTTGTCACTGGGTATTGCTGCAGTATTTTTGCACAAATGGAAACCTTCTCCTTTTTAAAATCTGTATTTGATAATTTAGTGTTGGATAACTTCATTGAGGTGAAAATGAGTCTCTGGTTATTTGAATAACCTGTTTCTCTGTGGACTGTTTTGGAGGCAGAGTGGAAAGGTTGGGTGCTTGTGAAAGGTACTGCTGGAGGTGGAAGACTTACTCAGAAACCAACTCCTGTTCCAGCAGGAAAAGAAAACAAATTGACATGTAATCTTTCCTGGAAAAATATGGTTATTCAGTCAACTGCTATTAAGAGAGAAAGATTGTGACTCTCTACTGCTGTTGCTGTAAGATCAGTCTGTTGGGTTCTGACAAACTTGGCATGGCCTACAAATAACTTGGCAAGTGTTTTTACAGTTAACTCATCTAAATAAACATGTTTAACTGCTGATGTGGATATCTTTGTTTTTGTGCCTGCGAGCACTAACAAGTTAGTGTGAGGAGACTGGCTTGCCTGAGTCTATTGGTTTTACTCAGTTATTGTCTCCATGTTGGCAGGTTTTACAAGATTTCAGCTTCCACTGCTCCCACTTCCCCAACATGATTTCACTTTAATCAGTTTTCTTATCCTTGGTAAAGTGGAGGGTGCTTCAGTAATTCTCCCTCTCGTGTTCTTGTTCAGACTTTCTCCTTGGCAGCATATGAATTTACAAGGACACTGAGTTCTTGTTGTCCAGCTTCAGTTCTGATTCTTTGCACTTCTCTCTACAAGCAGAATCAAATTAAGTAACTCTCTGTCAAAGAAAATCATGAGATGTCAGAACTGCTCTCTGCATAGGAGATAGGAGGTTTCAGGGCAAGTAAAGGAAAAGTTCATTGGGAAAGTTAATAAGATATTTTGGAGTTGCTTGAGGCTTAATTCAGCCAAGCCTTTTGATCACGTTTTAGTCTGCTACTTCCATGCTTCTGTTACCAAAGCAAATATCTGGGGCTGTTGTGTTAAGTGGGGACAGGTCAAAATTTCACTGCTGGGAGGATTTTCACACTTAACTTCTGATACTTTTTCTAGTCTCTGCACAACTCCCAACACATTTTTTCATATAATATTTTCCTGCTGTGCCCATCTGGATGTGGGTGGAGACATTTAAAAACATCTGCATGTCAGAAGTATGGGCAACATTTACCCAGTTACTCTGCCTGCTTTGGGGCCCTGCCTCTCCTTGGTTGTTGTTGTTAATGCATGCAGACCTGCTTTTTTCTACTAGAATGCAGCATGGATTGTTACTTGTGTGAGTACCTGAAATGGTTACAGTGGTAATTTTCCCAATATGGAGTAATGTGTTTGAACGATAAATGCATGCATCACCTAAAAAACCTGGAGTCCTGAGGAGCAGCCTGAGTAGTTCTGTCCTAGGCTGTCACAATTAGGTCAAAGATGATGTAAACCCTGCAGTGAACTTTCCATTTAGTGTCAGCAAGTTGTTTGTGTTCCAAAAACGGCAGACACTACACTATGCTTTGTAGCATATGGCATAAATTTAGCTGACATCAGAACATATTCCCATATGTCAAGTGGAGTGCCATCAACTTCTGCCATGCTAGTTCTTTTCTGTCACATGTCATGCTATGGCAAGTAGGTGTCTCTCTCACTCTTGATATAAATATCTGTCAAAGTTTTCATTGAAAACATTTTCTGTAAACTTTTGGAAGATTATTGCACAATTTTTTAATGAGCTTTGCTCGTGCTTAAAGCTTAAAACCATAACAGGTTATTTATTTCTTATGAGTCTTAACTCCTTTTATTCTGACAGTTGCTTTCTCAAAGTGCTAACTTAAGGCATTTTGTTTACTCCTTTTTGCCTGTAAATGTGTTAAAGAACTGCCCAAGATGCACAGGAGATTTGGTGTTCAGATAGATTGAAAGGAATGTTTCCTTTCCATCCAAAATTACCATAAACATAGAGATGTATTTCTTACGCGTGTTNGCATGGTTTAGATGTTGTGGTGTATTGGGTCATAGGCTGGACTTGATGATCCTGGGGGTCTTTTCCAGCCTTGGTGATTCTGTGATAAACAGAGAGATGTATTTCTTATGTTATCAGAGTAGTTAATTCTTGAACAGCAGTTTAAAACCCACTTTTTTCAGAATGAGCATTTGCAATCTTTTTTTTTAATATTTAAATATAAGAAAAAATTTTCCACATTGCCTTTTCTTCTTCAGTCTTCAAACCTCAAGTAACTTACTCATGGGAAGAACTGATTTTGAAGTAGCTCCATGTTAATTTAGCCTTTATACTGAGCCTGACGTTCTTTCCTAGGTACCATTAATTTGCAAACACAGGGAATAAAGTACATTTGGAGCATGGAGGAATCCCTGTGTAGAGACCTGTACTCTGTCTGTGTATTACTGCAGGCACCAGACTTGTCAAACTGGACCTTATCCAGGAAGACTATGGGAGTTACTCATGTAGATCCAACAAAACTTTCTGGCTTTCCAAGCTGTATATCAATCTTCATATGACTTACACATATGTGTGACACATGTCATAAAACTGCAGAACGTGGTGAGCTCCAGCTGTAATTCAGCTGGGAAACGTTGTGGCTCTGCAGATGTCCCACTGATGGATGGGGCCACAATGAGCATGGGTTCCTGTCAGCATCACCCTCTCTAGTCTCACTGGGTTGGTTTCCTCACCTGATGGGAGCTTTGGGCACTGCCCAAGCCAACAAGGTCACGTAGCCATCTTCCAGGGTTTGCACTTGCACCACTATTAATGTCATGGTCCACCACAGTAGAGTGGTTCCCTTATGGAAAGATTGTTGGCAACTGAGAGGAGTACTTTTACTTCAGGTAATAGTAGGATACTGTCTGACACTGAAAAAAAAAATTACTTGGTTTTATTGTGTACCTGCCTACTGCTACTAGAAACTGTTGTCACTTTTCAGATCTTGTCTTATTTTACCTCCTACTGTTTCTTATGGAGACATAATCCCTATAGGGATTTCTTACTGTCTAAATTTATCCTTTTTTTGTCAGATAAGTAATGGGTTTCTTATGATCTCTGGTTTCTTATCTATATTTCTTTTCTCTGAAGTGATTTTCTTTGCCAAGTTTTGTTTTGTTTTGATGAGCTTTGTACAAATGTGATTTTACTTCCCAGCCTAGCAAGGTCCTAAAGCACATGAACAGTGATAGTAGAAAAACTTATGATTTTGGCGTCATCTAGTTCTAGATCCTTACAAACCTTTGAATCCTCCAGTGCTAACTTCACTTCCATGTAGCAAGGCAGACTTGACTGGCCCCAGCCAGCGAAGCAATCTGATTCCATAGATTGGGTTTTTTTGAAAGCATTCTCACAAACAAGAAGCCCAATGGGAGTTTGTGTCCTATCCCCTGAGTGTCTGTGTGTGTATTTTCTAAAGTGGAAACTGTGTGGGAAAGGGTACTTGCTCTCCTACTGGGTGGTCCTGTAATCTCTTAGCAGCCCTTGCATGTGATAGATCCTGTAATAAGAGTTAAATGTTTTGGAAACACTTTGTTTTATTTGATGGAAGTAGATTTACAGAATTGCAGAATACTTTTCAGCCTCTTGCCTTCTGATATAAAATGTTTGAAAAACTATGTGGAAAGTCTTTGTAGAAGCCTTTTAGTATGCAATGAATTTTATGCACTGTATTTTTTGTATCTTCTGGGTTTTTTTTATTGCTTTACATTCTTTTCCTCTGTATGGATGACTGGGGAATTTGAACATCATGGTGTGTCTTCTCATGCCCATCATTCCAACTTATTTTATGCCTCTGTTCTAAGGTTTGCATTTTGACACACTTTCCCTTTAGTCCCTGCTTTCTCATCTATGAACAACTGAAAATCCTGACACTGGAAATTTTCTTACTCCAACCACTATTAATACCTGTTCAGTTTAGCAACTGGGACTGTTGTTTCATTTGCTGTGAAGTGATGGGCAGGGATGTTCCCTGTTAATCAGAGTACATACTCAACGTCCCTGAAGGGGTTATATTCTGTTTATTAACATATGCTGAAGGCCATGTCACCTTGTCTGGGCTGCTACTGACCTGTACTGACTTGACTGCAGAGATGTGAGAGCCTGTGCTTGCAATCAGGCCTTTGTTAGGCTGAGCTTAGATATAACTCAAGAGTTACAAGACAGGACCATGTGAGGACAAAATAATGTCTCAGACCAAGTTAAATCTTCAGTGATGATAAATCAAAATGGTGCTTGAAAGCTAATACTCTACGTGACTCTTAAAAGTAATTACAATGAAAAAAAAAGTAAAAGGGGAGGAAGTGACTTCCTTAAAAGGCAGGATATTCTGCTATCTCTCCCTCTACTTGTCAGAATCAATTACTTGTAGATGATGAGCATGGGAAAGAGACAGTGGGAATTTTTTCTTTATATTCTCTCCAGGGACATGTTTTATCTGTGTAGAAATAAAGTGCAAGCTGAAGTTACCACAAAGCAAAGGGTGTGAGCAAAGATTGCAAAGTAAATGAATAGATGAGCTTTGAATGAGAGCAGGGTTTTACAGCAGGGCAAAGATATGTGGAAAGTATTGACTAAGAGAAGGATTTTCATGTGACAGATTTTAAACTCATTTTTTTTATTACCATAAATTCCCAAAGACATATTTAAAGTCAATTATTTGTTGTGTGGATACAGACATTCCCAACAGCTGCATGTACTTCTGACTGTGCTAAGACAAGTAGAGCAGGAGAGAATGCATTAAGGTCTGTGTACTGAGATAGCACATGTGACTGTGAGGGAAAATACAGCCTGAATTTCTCTGAGGTTTGGATTTTGTGGTGTACCTACATTTGTAGGAGCAGAAATCCTTTTTCTCTGACTCTGAGGATTTTAGTTTTCCCTAATGAGAGTGATTCTAATGAACTACAATAGAGATTCACCTTTTCAAGCATGTAAGGATTTTTCACTGTTTTCTTCTTTTACTAGTAAATGTTGAAAGATAACATACTTAGTCAAGTGACAAGATCTGGAGAAGATATTTTTGCCAAAAATAATTCTGAAGTTATCTTGTATTTTGTATAATGTTGATAACCTTTAAAAGTAGGTATTTTTGGTTTCAATTTTATCTTAATTCTGATATCTTGTAATGCTGAAATAAATAGCTTGGTTATAACAACTCAGGTGCTGCTATCCTGGTGGCAGGGCAGTCACATCACTTCACTAGATCTGTTTGGTGTAATAGTCTACTTTTCAGTCTATATTTTTCTCATCTTGACAAATTTCACAGGCAGTGAAAACCTAGTTGTACCTAGTCCACAAAGTCTTTGCCACCCTTCAGCACACCAATACAGCATTTGCTTACTGAGATATTGCTGTAACTGATCTGTTACTAGCCAATTTTAAAATAAAAACTACTGTGCAGCATGTACTGGGATAATTACAGTGTTCAACTCTTCAGGAAAAGGTTCTCCTGCATAGTAACTCTAGCACGTTCTTATAAAGAAGTATAATTGTCATCTCCATTGGTGCATTTGGCAGTTCCTTGCTCAGCAGAAATATAGTATTTCTTTTACGTTTTGAGCACATTGGGCACTTCCCCTTAAATAATTTTCCAGGTTTTCTGTTTCAGCTGCATTTCACTAAATGCCATATGTATGTTTGTGTTAAAATCCCCCTAGCAGTCTTATTTCATGAGTACACATGCTTGTGCATCCATTGAAATAACCAGGCCAGTGAAAGCACACAAATGGGAAGGTACTCAGAGTAGCCTTCAACTGAGTTTCTCAGGCTTTTTGGGAGATTGAGATACAGCTAAATTGATTTTCTATTTTTATTTTATTAAATCAAATTATATTAATAAAGGGGGTCATTCCCTGACACTGAGGTGCCAGTCCCTTGAGTAAAGACAGAACACTAGAAAACAACTTAGCTTATAATTTTAATGGAATCACTGATAAGAGTCTATATCAAATTAAAAAAATATGGGTCAAAGTGGAAATGATATAGTATTTAACATAAGCATTGCTGAATATTTAAATGCTGTATCTGCTAAAGATCTTAGTCTAAGACACAGTAGGTAGAGAAAGAATGGCACTAAAGCAACCTCATTTCTAATGTTCCATAGAATTTATGTACCCATCACAAATAAAGCCAGCAGTGATTTATTCTTTCGTGGCCAATTCTGTTAGGAGAACTCAGTATGTTTGTTTTTTCTGGCTGTACCTGGATCTCTGCCTTCAGAGGACCATAGAAGGGGGAGCTCCTTTCTTGCATTGGCAATTCTAGTCCACATTTGTATTTATGTTTATTAAGAGAAGACTCTGAAGAGGTTTGGGGACTTGCTGGGTTTTTCACTACAGTACTTTTTTTGACCTGTTGGAATCTTAGTTAAAAATCTCTCACCTTACAGTCCTCTCCATTTTCTCATCATTAATTATAAACTTCTTCAGAAAGGAAGATCCTTGAATTTAACAGATTGTACTTAGACCTTCACAGACTGAAAATAACATGCTGTATTAATTTCTTTAAGTCTGATTCCTCAGCTGAAACCCTACTAGGTGAATAAGAGCTGAAGAAACAGCTGTGGGAGCTTCTGAGTGATTTTTGGATTCATATTTGCAAAAATATTTGTAACGTTCCATAGTCACCTCTATACCAGCAGCATTTTCATTTTTCTCTTTCATTTCTGTTACTATATTTTATGTTCTGACCTTTTGCTCTTCCTTTGCCTTTCTGAACCTGTGTGAACTGTTATAAGCATGCTGCAAAATATTTAACACCCTTCAGTATTGTCTTTCATAATAATGCTGGCACACTAAACATGTAGTTTAGAAGTTTGTTGAAGCAAATGAGCATTTCTGTTCACTGCTTAATCAGATGTTTTCTATCCTAGCTGCTTGCGACAAAACAGTATTACTCTTTTTTGTATTTTTATCTTTGGAGGAACACAGGCAAATAACATACTGAGATTCTATCCAAAAAATAGGAATGAATTAGACACCTGTTTCTGAAAACAATCCTGCCATATCCAAATGCATAGATATCCCATGATGGACAAATTCTTAAATACACAAAGTACCCATTTCTTCAATACCCTTTTAATATCAAGTTTCTACTTACGATTTGTTGTTACAGATTGGTCAATATTGTCTAAGGAGCTCACTTACAAACTAGTCATTACAATATTTGTATCATTTTTTGAATGATGGTATTTATATTTGCAGATTTCTTCAGTTGACAGTCCCAAGCCTTCCATTACACAGTTTGTACAATTACTTGTTTCATTTGTGCAGTCTATGTTAACATTGCCTGATATAATTATTTCTGACTATGCCCTAAAAGCCTGCAGATGTTTTCCCAATCTGCCTGTAATGTTTATAGGTGATCCCTTTGCTCTGTAAACAATGGGTAAATTAACCCTAACAAACCTGTTCATTGGGAACATCATCAGAGCTCTTTGGCTTGCTGACATGGTGTGTGAGCTGAGGAAGGCTCTTGCCATAGATCATTTTCCTGTCCTTGTGGCAGGTTTGCGTGCAAATACAAATACTTGTCTGAGAAATATTACTTCCTTCCTGTCAAGGTTCTACAAACAGGTAAAAAAGGCTGACTCTAGACACTCAGTTTTGAAACATGTTCCAACCTCATGTCAATCATCCTGTTCTAGTGTCCCAGGGTGGGTAGCAACCCTTGATGAATTAGTTCTGAATTGGGGGTATATCACATTAAAAACTCTGTTTATTTCAGGCCTAAATGGTTACATTAATTTGAGCTATTTTCTAACTTGTCTTCCAGGATGTCATTGCTTGATGCTCATATGCATAACAGTTGATATAAACATAATCTCAGAAGGAAGTCCACAAAGAGTGTATGCATACCACCTCTGCTAGCATGGGAGCTGTAAAGGTTTTCCCACATCCAAATCCCTTGCAGCTAGCAGTCCTGTTTTATTTCTGTGGCATTTGTGTATTATTAAAAACTAAGCAATAATAGTATATGAAACAGTCCTCTAAAGTATGCTGCTGTGCTGATTATCTTTTTTCTTACATTCCATGTTGGACACAATAGTGCCTTGTGTTTGCACAGTTGTATAATTTTTGTTATATGCAATGTGAGTTTGTTTTCATAGTGACTGTGTAAAAGCTTAGTATGTATGTTTATTGTTATCATGTTGGTCTTTAATGGGCTGGTCTTGCAAGTACTCTGCATGCTCCTTGTACTCCTCTTACCAAAGGCTTGCAGGATCTGTAGCCTACAAATATACAACAGCTTAAACTAATAAAAATAGCAATTTTTCATGCAGAGTATCACAGTATGCAGCTTGATTTTTCCTTTAGGAATTAATTGATGAGTGAATGAACAGATTCTTAATATTTAGGAAATGAGATTACACCAAGAAATAGAAATATGTTTGTGAGATCTGGGGAGAGATCACATTTGCAGTAGTCCTAACAGTTTGCCTCCATGTGTTAGTAGTACCTTTATGTGAGTAAGAGCAGGAGCAGCAGGGGAGAGCAGTAGATACTTTAAAAGTCTATCAGAGAGAAATATAGCACTCTCAGCTACTGGTATGGTCCCCATCATTACACCATCTGAATGTTTTGGAATCTTTAGGAGTTATACCCCTTTCACAGATTGGAATTGAAAAGCACAGGAAGTTTTCAAAGGTCAAAACAAAAGTCCCTTTAAATTTTTTCTATGGATTCACACAGTGATCCAGTCTGTTTCTGAAATGGTTGTGTTCTCATTCATTTCTCAGCACTAATTGGTGGTAAAATGGGATGATAAGGTTGTTTAGAGTAATTTGTTTACAATCCTTTTTTTGTTATTTTCTAGATGCCAGTGATGAACCCAGAGCTAATGTTAAAAAACATCTTCAAATGAAAACATTTTAATCTTTAATCCAATTCTAAATTATATGATAGTATCCCCCACATAGCTTCTCTGTAGTTAATAAGCACCTATTATGAGCTGGTCTGATTTCACACACGTGTGTTCATTTGTTTCATTTTAACATCTGAGGTTTTGTTAACACATAACACCATTATATCATTTCAGTTAAACTACTTATTTCTTTTTAAAAATAGTCCTTTGCTGGTCTAGGTAGGATGAAGATCTCCTTCAGCTGCAGGAATAAAATCATTTCCTGCCGCTAACAGAGTTTTGTGGTAATTCTGAACCCTTCAGTAAGGAGATGCTATTCAGTGCTGCATGTCTCTCAACCAAAGTATCATAAACTGACTTCTGTAATGCACTCCTCTTAAGAGAATGCAGGATGTGGGGAATTGGGAAAAGAAGGGAAAGAGGCAGGAGTGGGAAGGAGAGGCTACTTTGCTGTCTTTTTTTATAGACACATGAAACTTTGAGATTCCATTTCTCCATCTTTGGCAGCATATGTGCGTGATTTGTGCAGAGTGTGTGTGTGTCTGTGTGTGTATTAACTTGGACTGGAAGACCCAACCCTGCCTCTTACGTGCAGACTTGATCCTCACCTCTCCAAGGAGATCGTGTGTCAGTTTTGGCATAGCACAGATGCAGTGGATCTTGGCAGCTAAGACTGCCCCTTCCAAGCATTTTTATATAGGAAGAGGAATGTGCTGGCCAATTTCAGAATTATAGCACTGCTTTTAACTGTGAATTTCCAGAGTGTTTTCTATCCATTTGTCAGTTTGGAGTTTGGTTAAATACATATGCCCATGACACATTAGCCGCACTTCTCAGGGCTGTGTGGGTATTAAGAGGCATATAGGTTGACTTGAGAAAACTTGAAGCTACAGATTAGTGCTTTACCACATTGCTCAGCATTGGGTAAGATAGGTGAGACCAAATATTTACCTCCCTTTCAGCAGGAAGGTGCATTTAGTCAATGTTGACTATTCTTTGTCTTCCCATTCTCACTGTCTTGCTTCTTGTAGTGTGAGTGGTACGAAGAAAAAAGGAAAACCTGGAAAAATGTTTTCATTATAGTTTGGAGAGTTTTCAGTTGACAATTTTTCAAAACCTTTGCTTTTGGAATTTTTGGCAGTGTTTAAGTTTGGGTGTTTTTATAGCAATCATTGAAAAGTTGCATAGATTGGGTCTTATATTCAGAAACAAGAAAAAATGAGAACTGAATCATCCAGTTCTTTCAAAACCTAGTTACAAGTGTGTATGTGATTGGCATTGATGTAAGTGGCAAATAGAAAATCTGCATGAATGCCAGGTAAATTTGGAATGGCCAAGACACTGGGCTATGAGCAGTGCCCACAGCAGCTTGTCTGTGAAGCTGGAGGCTGAGTGCCCTTTAAATATTTAACTTATTTCATTGCTTTAATCTTTTCTCAGACATAATTAAATGGATGATGAAAAACAAATTGCAAATAACATAGTTATCCCTTTTGTTGGAAAGAATAATGCTCAATGGTTTTCATTCACATCACAGTACCACAGTATAGATGGGAAACCAATTCATGTATTTCCTGTGCTTGAGTAGCTTAATATATCAGTTGTTGTGGTTCATCTTGAAAATCCTGGAAATGACAGTGTGCTTTTAAAACCTTAAATAGCAAGATATACTTTGATAGAATGAGGCCAGCTCATAAAATCAAAAGGAAAACATAATAAATAAAATTCCAGAAACCTGAGCATGTCTACTACAGCTTTGCCCTCCTTCTGACTGTGGTGTTGATGTTGGCAGGCAGTAGGCTGTGATCGACAACTTGGGAGCAATGCCAAGGAAGACAACTGTGGAATCTGTGCAGGAGATGGTTCAACATGCAGACTTGTGAGGGGACAAGCTAAGGCACATGTCTCACCAGAAAAAAGTAGGTTGATCCTATGATAATTTCTCCTTGACTATGTTTACTACTTGTAATTTAACATACATATTACAGAGTGGTGACCTTTTAACTATATA
Organism: Bucco capensis; assembly: GCA_013396975.1. Lineage (NCBI taxonomy): Eukaryota > Metazoa > Chordata > Aves > Piciformes > Bucconidae > Bucco > Bucco capensis. The sequence continues at coordinate 1,550,266 of VWZO01006928.1, read as the reverse complement.
CTTGTTTGCAGTTTTCCAAAGCTACTTATACTACAGTCTGTGCTAGATTAGTCTATTGAAATTCCACGAGGGATACCACACATTAGGGTATAGCTAGGAAAGAATTTGAGATATGCATTTTTTTTTAATAGAGCTATTCAATTCATTCTATCAGGAATAACCATCAAGATGCACATCTTATTTTAGAGGTTGTCCTCATGTTGCAATACATGTGATGCTGCAGCACTGTTTTTAAATCATGGAAACATTCTATAGATGTTTTTATAGATGGAAATTTTGGCCGGTGATTGGAAGTGCCTGGCTTTCAGCTTAACTTTGTGGTTTTTTTTGGTTTGGTTGGTTGCTTTTTTGTTATTATTTTTAAGTGTCTAAAGACAATTCAACTTCAGGGGCAAGTTATCTATTTGTATGGTACATAAAGCACAGTATGAAAGGGATTATTGCTTTTGTGTGTGTTTGACTCAAACTTTACCATTCTTTCTCAAAATAATTACCATCTTGCTGTGAGTAACTCTGTAGTTCTCAGTAGTATTACAAATATTGCATTGCCTATTCCAGTCTTACAGCAACAGAGATTCTCCTGGAGAGGGGTGATTCCTGGGGACACCCTAGCTAGTTCTAGGACAACACAAACTAAGCTTGTTGGATTGGCAAAGCTGGTTGGATAGTTCATGATAAGTGAAATAAAAAGATTCACAGTTAATTGCTGTTTAAATGTAAGTGCAGTAAAGGCAAAAGTTATCTGGTTTTGAAACTGTCATTTTGTGACAGAAAATACCAATTTTGCTTGTGGTATTTTGGCACAGGTAAGAGCTGACTACAACTGGTATCACTTGGTTTAAGGTCTCCTGTTGCCTTGACTAGGTTATGAAGAATAGCCTGGTTTATTGTTTTCTCTGCCATAATTCAGTGACTCTGGAAGAGTTCTTTAAAATTAAAGATGAAGAAAGACTGTTTTAGGGAAAGATGTCAATTATGTTAAGTTTTGGTTTTATCTTGCACTGCAGTAGGCTAGATTATATGGATGAATTCACATAAGCAAACTGGTATGTATGCTACTAATATGAGAACTTCTGATGATTTTCTTGGTATTGTGATAGTGCCAAAATCTTTTTTTGGATCCAGTTGTTCCACACTAGGGAAGTACTTCCATACAATCATCCTCTGTGTGAATGCAATGTGGAAATAAAGCCATGCATTCTTTGTGCTAATGCATCAGTGAAGGGACACACAACATCTTCCAAATAGTCATTTGGAAGCTTTCAAAACTAGTGTTGAGAGATAAAATATTGACACATGACAGACATGTATTTAAGAGGGAGCTTGTGAGGTTGTGAGCAGGATGTAAATTTTATTGTGCAATGAGTCAAATTAAAGAACTGGAAGCAAAGCAAGGGCCAAAGGTTTTATTATGGAAGAAAAATACATAAGGGAAAATAAAAGTACCTAGATATCTTTATTTTAAAAAAAGAAGTTCAGGGATTGATAGCAAATGATTTCTCATGAAGGAGTCACTTTGTTTTATAACCTTTTTTATATGTTTTTACATAATGAATGCTTTTCTTTGATTGAAAATCTAAACAGCACTGAAAGAAAGCTTACTGTTTTGCAAATATGAAATGAACTGTCATTTCAAAAGTTCTTTATTTTTTCCACTAACACTTAATTACCTTTGAAAGTCAAATAAATTAGACTTCTACTAGCAAGCCAGATTCTAACATTCTGGTAAAATGATTAAAGGTTTGACTAATGATATTCAAACAAAAAGTGTAATAGGTTGTAAAATGTACCATCCCATTGGGAAATGAGATATCATGGGCCTGATGTTTCTAGTACTATATGCATGGAACTCCCATCAACTCCACTGCACTTTGTGCACATGGAAAAATTGTAGGATTGGGCCCTGATGTCTGCTTTCTGCACCATTATTGGCAAGAAATGGTAGGAAAGTAATCTGGTTCTGATAGCAAGGAAGAAGAAAAGATACTGGTTCTGAAATTAACGGGGAGTGAAGCTGAAGGCAAAGACTTGTTGTAATCTGGTTTTATTTGATTCTAAAACTGGTACCTGCAGATTTTACCTTTCTTACCTTTTTGCTACAAGCTTCATACTAAAGGTTTCAGTGTTGACAGCTTTATAACTGAGGGTTTTTTGCCATGCATTTTATTTCCTATGGCACTTGTGTAATTTACCATTGGTTGCTTATTGTCACGTGGTTTGTATGTCGTCATCCCCAAGCACACTTAACCAATAACCTCATTTCACTTTGGTCATTTATCTAAAGAGGTCTTCTGCAAGGTTCCCTGTTTGGCATCATCAGATGGCTCAGTTTTGTGACAGCTTACTACCTCACATCTTTTTCCCCTCAATGAATCCAATGTGTGTGGAGCTAGTAACCCCCATTCCATTGTCAAGGTTGCTTGACACTTCACTTTATGCTAATGATTCTTTGCCAGGATTCAACAGTTGGGTCAGAAACTTTCTGTGCCAGGTGCTGAATGTTTTGGAGAAAATTCAGCCAAAACAACTCAGCATATTCCAAGGACACAGCAGAGAAAAACATGTTGTTTCCCACTGTCAAAACATTCCTGAAGCCTTTTCTTTAATGTTTTAACATCCCGCATTGTTGGACTTGATCATGGATCGGGGATTTGAAATTTGGCAGGCAGTGGCCTTCTCTAATACATGGACAAGTATTTTGCAGTATCTGTGAACATCAACACATACTTTAGTACAACCTGAAGAAAAAAAACAAACTTAAAAAATCCAGAGCTAAGTTATTAAAAAGTATCCTTGAGGTTGCTCTTGCTTTCTGCTTTGTTGAGTGGGTACTATGGGATGACTATTATGATGCCTCCTACCTCATCTTCAGGCATTACAGAAGAGATTTTGTGGGGAGCTTTTGACTCTTCTGAGCTTCACACTTGTGACTGGGGGTGATAAGACCACATGAGGAGAGGGAAAGACAAGACCAAACTAACTGAGCAGAAAAATTTGGCATTAGTTCACACAGTGAAGGAAAGAGATATGAGAAGATGAGAGAAGGACTGACCTAGGAGTGGCTGTATAGATACACTTCATCAAGGGAAAATAGGAAGAGCGGAAGACTGAGATTAGATAAGGATTCTGGAGTGGGAGATGGAGTTAGAAGCACTTGGAGAGGAAGAGAAAAAAATACACTGTGTGTAGAGCCAGGAGAGGGAATTGAGACTGGTTTGGCAGGAAAACTGTGTGTGGGGAGGGATAGAATGCCAATATATTAGCATTTCAGTTTGGATAAGGAGTATGTTTTTTGAAGCAAATTTCATCATGGTCCTAACATACTGCTCATCAGCTCATATCATGGAGTGGTCTTGGGAGAGCATAAACTGGTGTTTTTTTGGTTGAAGCTGAGCTGGAAAATGTGCCACAGCAAAGCACCTAATGTTCTCCAGCAGCTACTGAATATGCAGTCCATGGGATCAGACTAGATTTAGTCCAAAATGGAGCACCTGCAGTGTATATAGTGTGGATGATGTGTCTTCAGCACCAGCTACAGTCTACAGGTCTGTTTAGTTTGGTTGGTTTACTTGAGGAGCTGTTACAGGTAGCATGAAGCTTCCTCCTTTACTTTCCTGATCTCTCCTGTATTACTTGGAGAAATTCCCGCATTGGCCATTGCTTTATTTATTTTGCAATGCATTTCCTCCAGTTTCTTGATCGAAGTAGGTATGTGACTAAAATGAGTTGAGGCCACACTGTCTCAAAGTCAGGTTGCCACTCGTTAGAAATAATTACTCAGCAGTGCAAAGTAGTGGCTCTCTTGAGTGAAGAGTCAACCTTGAGTCATAAGACCAGTGGACAAAGGGATAGAGGTGCAGAAGAGGAGTGGGAGAATGTGAGACTAGAGAGGGAAGGACTTAAGGACAGAGAGGATGTGCCCATATAGATTTTGCAGTGTGACTTTTAGGGTCAGAATATATAACTGCTGCTTTCAGTAGCACATCCTTGTCTAGTTCAGGTGTCTCTTGAAGAGTATATATTTAGCTTTGCACAGATTCTTATCATTAGGCAGGTCAGCACATACTCTAGCACCAACATCTTCTGAAATTATGCCTAATATTAGAGTGGATCAGAGAAGCCACTGCAAGAAGACTCCAAACATTTTGAGCTCTTTAGTTCCCTTGTGCTGATAGTTGTTCCTGAACTATTGTTCTTTGTATTTTGAGAGCACGTAGACCTTCAATCAGATCTGGAGGACCAGCAGATAAGTGCTGAGCAAAGACATGGAAAGAAACAGTTTTTATGGGCCTGAAATAAACCCTCTGCCCTGCTGTAAGAGGGGAAAAATCCCAGCTGGCCCATATGTGAAACAGTAAATGGGTCCACCATGGCCCACATGGAAAAATAAATAAAACCTGCTGAATTGGATTGAACTCAGGAATGTGGCTCCTTTATTTTGATCCTGGGGATTAGCTCCCAGTCTTACCATAGCAGGGAGTCTGATCTTGCTCTCATTGAAATCCAAAATCTAAATCCACATTAACACCATAGAAACAGGACCAAACCTTGCCATCTAAAGTAAAAGAAATCCAGGAGCTTAATGAGCAAGTGCTGTGTATAGTGTGTGCGTAGACATTTGCTGAGAGAGTCCCCAGGTAAGAGCAGAAAGCCCATTTCAAGCAGGTGCTGGAGAAAAATGGCCCACATACCCTACAGTGGAATCCCTGCAATAGAAGTGGTGTTAGAATAGAGAGAGTATCTCACCTGTTTCTCAATTTTTTAAGGTGAGCTTTATGACTCTCAAATCAGATTTTATAGTCTAATGTTTTCTGCATGTTCCAAATCTTTGGGCTTATTTGTTTTCAGCTTTAAACAAAGGTTAGCAATTAAATTTCAAACATACATAAATATTATAAGGAGGGTAAGAAAAGATAACTGGAAATTCGAAGTATAGATTTTAGGGTAGCAATTTCCTCTTATATTTTCATAAGGGTTCACTGCTTTTAGCAGTGTGGAACCTACTGATTTAATGGGAAATGTTCAGCATGCCCATTTTTAAATGGGTTTACAGGGCCTTGTGTTCCTTTTAAGAATATGAATTATGCACTTCAATTGAGAACCTGAGAGCTCTGGAATACAAAGTTTTGGAGCCAGACCTGGACAATCACAATTACTGTTTCATAGGAAGTTAAAGCTGTCCTCAGGAGACGGTGGAGTCCCTGAAAAATGGGAGCTCTGTCCCATTTTCTTCCAATTTCCCATCTCATTTCAGAATTCCAAAAATCTCGCTTCCATTTTTTCCTATCATTTACTTCATCTTGTGGAAAAACTGCCCTAGGTCATAATTATCTCAGTAAGGTTACAAGAATCTCCTGCTGTCAGACTTCTTGACAGGTCTGTGGGGCTGCCGAGGTTGAACGTTGCTGTGCTCTTGAATTTAGTCATCTCCTTTAATGCAAATAAAATACGTTCTGGTAATATTGTCTCCACCGCAGAGAAACACCAAATTTAGCACCCCCATGAGACTTTTGGACCATATCAGAGAGTGCCTCGGTGAGGGTGGAATGTCTGTAGTACTGCTAAAGGAATGTGAAGCATCCTGAAAAGGGATCAACAAGGCCTGCCAAAGCGAGTGGAACTTGCTGTAAGGAGGTGGAGGAAGCACAGCAGAGCGACCCTGGTTGTTCTCAAAAGGAACAGTCCTACACATCTCTGCACATCTGCAGTTCTGGGCCTCCTCTGCTCAGCAGAGTGCCCTTGGTTCCACTTCAAAACAGCAGTTGCATCTATTCAGAACTGGTCATAATCAGACTCTTATTTGAGGTTTTTTGCTGTAAGTGCTGGTTGGTTGTCAAGACAGGATACAATTCCTGACCAAGAAGGGACAGATGGGCCCCTCAAACCTGCTTTCTCTCAATACTGTAAAGCACATATGAATTCAGTAGTTATTTCCTTACTTTAAAGATATACACAGCCACCACCTTCTGACTATCTTTAGCAATTCACCTGATGAAAAACCAAGATGCAAACAGATTTTAAGTGGCTCAGTAGTTAATGTTTTTTCCAGGGCTCTTTTACTGTATTATTGTTCTTACTGTAGTATTTTGCACTCTGGTGGAATACCCAAGTATGAAATTAATAAAGATCGTATTTTATTACATCCAAAATAAGTTGTTGTATTTAAATGACCTTCCTAGAAACTGGCGATGTAAAAACTGTAACATAAGAAGGTGTTTATTTCAGAAAAAATAATTGCAGTACTTGCTTGAAGGATTCTGAACATTTGGCAGGATTTCATACTTTTGCTAAGGAGATGTAAACCAGAAGCTGATAATTTAGCATCTACTATAGAAGGGTCAAGTCTGAAGTGGTAAGAAATAGTCTTCAACTACTTTTTAGTTAAAACTAAACTCAAATATTCTTCTTCCAAATACTGTACAAGTAATTCTGGAGCCAATGTATAGCTGACCTTCAACTCATGTTAGGTTCTGAATTTGCAAAAATGAACTTTTATCTACACCAGCCCTTAGATATATGTTAATGCCATCACTGAACAGAGCATCCCCTGCAGGGTGTACCTGCTGTGGACCTGTTTGCAGGTCCTCCCTCAAAGAATTGCAGTTGGGTCATGGTGGAAATGGGAGAGAGCACATTGGTACTTTGTTGTTTGGACATTCTGTCAACCTTTTGTGGATATTCCTGTCATACACTGTGCATTCTCTTTTCTGAGAGCACTACTCATGAAGGACTCTGGTCTGTTGATTTGACTGTTAACTCAGTTTGCTTGGGCAAATCGCAGATTTCCTATGTTTGAAATGGAAAGTAATAACTTCTGCCTTTGTAAAATGCACTGGAGTAAGTGTGTTGTACATTTATATCCAAAGAAGCCATTCAGGCAGCCAAAAGCTGTTTTGTATTGACATGTCCTATTCAGGCCTGGTTTGGTTTACAGTTAATATTAAATCGGGGCTCTTACTGGAAGGAATGATCTTATATGGTAAGTTAGATGCAGGCACTCTGTTATAACTAATATATATTTGCTCTTAACTGGTCTGTAATTGGTTAAGGGTTAGTGTTAAGTAGATGATTTATTTCCTATAAGTCTTACCACTTATTAAAGTTGTGACCTGCAGCAGGAAATGAGGTGTGGGCAAAGTGAGACTGAACAGCTGCAGATTTTTGTAAGGGGGAAGTACTACTTAGCAGATTCCTTATGTCACTTCAGTGATTAGGAAATAAAACTCAGACAACAGAGTGTAAATACGTTCCTAATGCACTACTGACATTTCAGTTGGTTTTGTTAATAGCAAATAATTTTCCAATAGCAAGAAAGATTTACAGGTCCATTTGTAGGTCTTAATAGTTGCACAGAATAGCAAACAGCCCAGTGTGCTCTATGTAATAAAATAACATGATTCTTTTTAATATAAAAAATGTGAAACCTGTTAAATATTTTCTGAGACACATTTGACAGTTTTCAGTCTAGTTACGTGATGTGCAGAGTCCCTGATGGAAGATAACGTCTCAAACAGTTCTTTGACTTTCCTAGGGGAAGAAACCGTGATCGCTGTACCACATGGGAGTCGCAGTGTGAGAATTACCCTGAAAGGACCAGCACACCTTGGTATGACTGAGCTGTTTTATGTATTTATGCAGAGGCAGAAGATAAAACCACAACCTTATATCTGAACTCATCCAAAGTTTGGGAATATGAGTAACACCATGACCTTGATTCCTCTTTCTATCTTTAATATCCAGCGTGGAGATAATCCTGCAGAACACTGGAAGTCTACTTTGTAAAAGAAATAGTATACATACTGGTGGTTTCTAAATTCACTTAAACCACGCCATTCTTACATAAAATGTCTAAAATACAGTACACTTTTAAGGGATATGCAAACAATTACATCAAGATTACTTCCAAGGGGTTCTGTCTGTGATCGATAGCGCTTTATAACCCAGCAGCACGTTTCTGTTGAAGTGTCTGAGATAGTGGAAATTGTCCAGTTGAAGTCACACTTGTTCAGTGAGCAGTGTTTAAGGAAAAGTAAACTGGGTAAATGAGGTAAGGTAAACAAAATAGATAAAATAAACTACACAAGTCTTATTTTCTTGAAATACTCTTGGTCATTACATACAGTCTATAAGAAACAGTTTGCTGTTCTGTTAGATGTTTGTTTCCTAGTATTTTCTATAAGGCTGATGGTAGTATCTATGATAATTTCTTTACCCATAGGCCTGCTTTACACAAAGAGCTAATTGTTTCAATAGTGAGTAGGACTGCCATACCAAGCAATGAAATAAAACAGTTATTTAACCTTTTAAGCAATTTTTTGTTAGTAAAAGTGGAAGACGGTCGAATCATAGAAATAAAAAGGACTTCTGCTCTGAAATATATAAATAGAAGACAGATACGCATTTTGTTTGAAAATTGCTCATCTTTTTGTTTCCTCTGAAGAAGATTTTGTCATTTTCTTTCAAAGATAAAAATGTAATAAGACTTCCACTTGAGAGTAGCTCCAGAGTCACAGTAACTTCAAGGTATAACAGATCAACAATGTACAAAGCTGAATTTATCTTGAAATAAATAATATTTATGCAACACTGTTGCAAGGGATGTATGAAGGAGTGATGCCTGACCAGTTTAGGTCAGGACTCTTCATTTTTCTTAAGTAGTTTTGCAGAAGGAAATTGTTGTTTCAGCTTTGTATGAGGAAAAAGTACTAGATTCAGTGGCTCCTGGGGGATTTCTGGAAAGCTCCTGAGGAATGCAGCAGCAACTTGGTAACTAAGAACAGAGTGCTCCTGGCTTCCTACCCAGGGTGGTTCCATAAAGAAGCTGTGGCTTGGCTTACCTTTGTTGGCTAGCTCTGTAGCTGGACGAGAATTGTGAAATGTTCCTTTAACCACTTCCCTCAGCACATCTGTTTGCAAATCTGTGAGGATTTAGATATTTGTTAGCTAAAATTAAAATGAGAGGGGTGAGAAACAAGTGAGAGCTGTTGTTGGGAGAGAGGTGGAATTTGCTTCTGGCTCCACAGATCATCAAGAACTGATGTTCTAGAGGATGTGCTTTGGGACAAAGTGCTTGTTCCCCGTTCTATGTATGCTTGTGGGTGTTTGTCATAAACTACTGTGTGGGTGTGCTGGTATAATTAAAGGCAGAATTAAAAAGAAAAAAAATCATGTATAATTATAGGCTCTGTTTGTCAGAGATGTTCTTCCTAGCTTTTAAGGAGTTGAATTTAGAAGGGGCTACTTATTGTAGAATTTTATACTGCCTCCTGTTGCCAGTATACATTTGTTCTTCAAGTAAAGTCAGCAGCAACAGCAGATGCTCAAAGAGCACTGTGGAGTGTCTGGCATTTTTCCCTTTATCTTGCATTCTTTTGTGCTTCATCCTGAGCTGTGTGATCTGCTCTTGTTCCAGGGAAACACAGCTGCTGGATTAATAAAAGATGGAAATGTGGTTGGAGATAGTAGCATATAACAGATCTGAAACAAATAAGTGCTAAGAACATTGTCTTACAATCAGGAGCTTGGTATTTTAGGAAAGAATGAATTTCTTTGTAGCTGGTAAGAATTTTTGTTTGTGTGTATGGACCAACAACAGATTCATCAGGGAGCAAAGGTGCTACTTAGTGTTTTTTACAAAGAGGTCCCTCTTGCATTTTTGTCTACTTGGGTTATGTGAATACTTCAGCAGAAAATAACCAAGAAATTAGTACAAAAATAGTTATGAATAAAATGTTTCATTGTGTTGGTTTTGGTTTGGGATATATTATGGCTTTTTTAGCAGGGTTTTTTTTTAAGAGCACTAGAATCAAAAGAAAGATTGAAAGTTCCCTGAAATTAATCCTCCATCAGAAGAAACAGGAAAACCAGAAGCTAATATTTTTACAAGTGGCTAATGCTAGATAACTGAGGGCATGAACTCGGAGGTTAAACTTCCCTAAAAGGAACTGGAACTTTTTTGCCTTTTTGTCAATTTCTTCTCGAAGTGATTTGCATTACTTGGCAGTATGTAGCTATATATCTATGTACTGCTTTGTCTTTTGACAGATGCTAGGAGGAAGACAATGTTGCTTGCATTTTGAAAGGAATGCATGTTTTATTTTGGGTCCTGTATTGTGCTGTCTACAAATAAATCACATGGAAAAGAAAGAGCTTTTGGATAGCAACATGATTTACTCCTTGCACTGGGAGCAGAAGCCGTTTGCCTGAGAATTCTCACTGTGTAGAGAGATACGAGGAAGGTATCTACTATGGGTTTCCCATGCCATGCTGCCCTACTCCTGCCTCCCAGTAAGAGGAATGGAGGCTTCTGCAATACGTCTTCTATCGACAGCTGGGCAAGGTGTTTCCACAGGGAAAATGTAACACACAGTCAGTCTTTGGCACCAGTGATTATCTTGTTAGGCACGGAAACAGGTGAACACTCAAGAGAATTCCTTGTCCTTATGACTCTGCATGTCTGGAGTCCTAAAGACCCCTCAAGGAAGTGTTTCCCTAACTTAGGCTGGGGAAGCTTGCTCCTGAAGTTAAACTTGCCACCTCTCCAGGATTACAGGACCCTGCAGAACAAATAAATACTTGGTGAATTCTTTTCTAACCCTTGCCTGTAAGCCTTTGTTCCTACTTACTACTCTGAAACCAATAAAGTATTTTTGGGGGGTGTGAGAACTGCTCCCTAATTGGAATTATTATGTTACATATGTGTTATATATACTAGATGCTTGGTTTCCTTCTGTTTACTGTATACTACTGTATACACTGTATACTACTGAGCAGGAATATATTGCATCATAGTTATCTGTTGTGCTGTGGAATAACTCTTCATCTCCCTGTGTGACACACTTCTGGGAAAATCTGAGCAGCTGCTCTAAGCTTCCTTGATAAAACCTCCAGAGATCTAGACCATCACTGTTGAGCTGGAATGTGCAAATAAGCACAGGCTTTGCATTCAGATTTAGTGTAACTGTGAAGTAAACGCATGTCAGTGCTCAGTGTGTTATGATATTGTTGGTTGCTGAACAATATTCTTTGATTGTGCTTAGAAAAACGTAAAGATTATTCTTATTAAGAGAACTAGCATAAAGACTGTAAAGTAATGCAGCTCATGTCACCAAATTAACATCTTTAACATCTTTTTGCGACAGCCAGATGTCTTCCTTAGCCATGTTAAATATTCCTTTCAAAGGGGTCCTGTGCTCCTGAGGATCCTACTCACTTTATGTGGAGTTGGAAGTACTTGAGATTTGCTGATTTGACTCTTGTTCAATAAAATGCCAGAATAACACTCACCATGCATTAATACTGTTAAGCAGTATTAAGTTTAGCTTCAAGACTTTTGCAGAAGCTTTATCCAAGAATGCTAAATTCAGGATATTTAAAAGGTTATTTTGTAATGCAATCAGGAAAGAGCATTTCCATAAAAGTGACAAACAAAAATATGTAGTAGTCATCTAAATACTTGTTGCTTTTTCGGTGATATGTTTCTGTCTCTTCATTCCTAATGGAAACATGTTGGACTATGGGGCACTTTGATTCCTAGAGATTTATTTTTTCTCTTTGATGAAGTACATTTGAATCACCACTAGATTCATACCATATGATCAACATAAAGTCATCTCCTAGAAACATATCCTTCCTTAAACTTCCTCCCAGCCATGTGTGTGATCTTTAGGTTCCACTATGCCCATAGCTATAATAATGCTTAGAAACTTGGGATAATGTTGGTACCTTTTCAAGGAAGTTAATTTATTCTAGAATTTCTTCACTGTCTTTGCTGGGGATGCTCAAGAATGCATTTGAATTTTAAAAGACCAGTATATTTCAAGCCATGCACCTTGTTGTGCCTATATGGTGTGTTATGTTGAGCCCCAAATTCTGCTTCATTATGAATATCTTCCTTTAGCTTTATCTACTTATAGTTCAGTCAGTTTACTGGAAGTGGCTCAATCCTAAAATGCTTCATATATCTTCTGGAGGTTGTTGGGCTGTTGGTTTAATCTGTTTCCAAGGAGTGCAGAACAGCTCAAAAAGGGTTTTTTTGTCACCACCTGCTCTGAGAAAGAGACATGCCTCCAGGCAGGGCTGCAGCTACCTACATCCTGTCATGCTTTTTTTGCTCACATAGGGAAATATTCAACATTAATGACTTCTGGAATGGGTAGATTGATACAGGTATTGAGGTGAGTGTTTGGTGGATTTGATGCCATTCAGGCTTCTCTGGAGACTGATTGCTGAAATGGTTAGGCTTTTGGGTTGCATGGAAGTATGAATTGTTTTTCTGTGCATTGATTCTGTCTGGTTTGAATTTCTTCTGGCTTGTCCTGCTAAATCTATGGCTTTATAACTCTATAGGGGACTTGGTGTAGGAAAAACTCTCAGAAGTGCTTCTGCTATCAAAAAATACTATGTTTAGGCAGATACTTTTGTGCTGACATGTCATGCAATTATATATATAATCTGAAGCAGGTAATATTCTTGCAGGTATTCTGTGTGTTTTTTTAATGTACATGTACAGCTGTTACTTGAAAGCTAAATTCATAAACATTATGACTTCGTTGAAAATAAAAAAATCCTTTTTAAGTTTACTAATTGCATCTTTCTTCTGTAGTTATAGAGTCAAAGACACTACAAGGAGACAATGGAGAGCACAGTTTCAATGCTTCTGGAACATTTGTCATAGAAAACACAACTGTTGAATTTCAGAAGAGTACAGACAGGGAAATCATAAAGATCCAAGGACCTCTTGGAGCAGATTTCATTATCAAGGTGGGATGTGTGTATGTGCAAATCTGCAAAGATATTGCAACAGTAGGTGTCTTACCAGGTTGTAGCAATACAAGAAAATCTTTTAGCTAGCAAGTAAGGAATCATAATTACAGTCCAGAGATAATTTATTCTAAGTATATCCAAATAAATTAAAATATTACAAAGCTAATATCTTTGCTGTGGTGGAAAGTACCACAGGATCTTTAATGGTAAAAAAAAAACAGGACTATTTTTTTAAATATTACTGAAAGAGTGAGAGGGTGATGCTGGCATTAGGTGTGTGTTAATCCAACTGAAGACTGCCACCTACTGAATCTGAGCATTGCTTCCACCAGCACCCTGCGAACTCCCTTAGACACTTCTTATCCACCTACTGACCATTTCTAATCCTTTTAAGTTTCTCCTCTATCCAGACCACATACCAATGGCTTGCATCATATGTGCAAATACTTAGAAGTAGAAACATCAGTATCTGACTGACAAAGGAAGATTGTCTGGCAGTTTTCCACTGGAAATGACGTGCTTCAGTATCGTCACACCACTTGGCTTTATCTGTCATATTGTAGAAATACTTACAGTAGTTTTTATTTTGCATCTCCAGTATCACTTGTGCAGTTAGACTTACCTGAATATGAACCAGTGTGCTTACATAAATTAGGGACTTTCCTCTCTGGCAAATTTTATGAATTTTGCTAAGAAAGAGGTAAGACAGAAGAATACACTTAGGAGTTTTGCCAACCTATGATAGATAATCGAATAGTCACATTAATACCATGAATAAGTTGAAAAACAAAGCAACATACAAGTGTTTGACAATTAAAATTCTTAATTTAGTTGTTACTTTAGACTTTTGGAAGGCTTTTTGACTGTTAGATTACTTTCTGCACTGCTATTGTATGTGAATTATGTTTTGAAATGACATGAACAGAGGAGTATAGTATACACATGTTGTAATGGAAATTTCTTCAGACCAGGTACTCTGGATCAAAAGAGAGTGTGGTTCAGTTCTTTTTCTATCAACCCATCAGTCATCAGTGGAGACAAACTGAGTTCTTCCCCTGCACGGTGACGTGTGGAGGAGGTAAGTAATAGCAATTCTTGAGAATTAGCTGAAGATTAAAAGTGGCTTATTTACAACCTTCATTCTGCATTTTTATTGATTAAATGTTTGTGTTTCTTTGCACACTGGTGATTTATCAGAAAAATAAATGACAGAATAACAGGTAAGTTTTTATAGTATGAGCCTAGGGGATTTTATACCTTCTATTACTGGAAGTCATGTTCTTCCATAAGGAATGATTGTTCAAGTAAGAACTTTGACTACTAAATAAAGATATGACATGCAAAGTGGAAAATGATGATTTATAATGGATATTTTGAGAAAGTAAGCAAAGAAATACAATGGGATATTAAATAAGGATAACCTACAGTAGTAGATATAAGGGAGAGTTTTAGAATGATTAGTTTAGAAATTAGTTACAAAGGAAGCAGAATAAGTAAACAGAATTTAAAGAACAGCTACTACCAATACCTTTGTCTGTCTAATCTTAGACAGTTAATCCTGATGGTGGTTAGAGCAGCAGGTAATGTGCTGTAGTGTCTGCTCCTGGTTTAAACACTACAGCTCATGTACTGGTTAAATGAAGTGCAGCTCAGCTCTGCTACTGCTCATCCAGCCCAGCCCACTGTTTGTCATGTCTGGTTCTGCAAGAAGCGTGACCTCATTGTAGGAGGAGTGTTTGACATTGTGGATAGATATTTCACTTCAGCTAGCATTACCCAGGTCACCTGAAAAAACAGACTGGGATACTATGATACTGGTGCAATGCTTTTCTTTGAGAGTATAAATATGATTTAAACAGTTACTTGGGACATGAGTAAAAAGAGTGAAAGATCTTTAAAGCACAGGCAGAGTCTAGAGATCTTTTGATGGACCATTCATTTTGGCACTTACACCTTGCTTTAATCTGAAATGCAGACAATATCTGTGTATAATATGTAGTCCCACAGGAAACTACTGTATCTTATAAGATCCTTGGCCTCATGAAGTGTGATTCTTGCTGGAAATGTGAGTGGCAGTACATATCCTCTGGTGATTCCATCACACTGTGTTTTTGGAATTTTTCCCTAACCTATCTGACAAGAGAAGTGTAAAGCATCACAGTTCTTTTTGAGGACTGCCTGTAAATAATGGATAACTCAAGAGACATATTTACCTTAAAAGTTATTGGCTCAAATCCAGCCTTATTCAGAATGCTGTTATAGTTTGAAAACTATAGCTAAGTGTCAATCTCTTTGAAATTATCCAGTTTTCAATGCCCTACTTCATAGCTGCATGTCTGTAATATGAAACTGGTGCCTTTATCAACAGAGACTTGACATTCCTGATGGCACTCCTGAAGAGGCCAGTAAGTAAAGAAGCACAAAAACTTACCCACGAAAGTGGTAGCATTGAGTGGCATATTACTGAGGCATGCAGGGAAGTTGTATTGCAGCTGCCTGGCTTTAACCTGTTATCTTTAAGCAGATTTACTATCCACATTGTCTGTTTGGCATCTTTTACTGGCAGTAAAAAAGTTCCTCACAACAGAGACTTGGAATCAGTGCACCACCATTCTTCACTTGGATGCTGCTTCTACATTTAATTCTGTAATCTTCATGTGTGGGAAGAGGGAGTGTGATGGGCATCTCAGAAAGCACAGTCAGGCTTGAATGAGCAAGAACATTTAAAAATTGTGTTTATCTTGTTTGCAAGTGGCATACCTTTCAGTACTTAAAAGAACTGGAGCATGCATGCTCCGTAGCACTGGAACTGCTTAGTTCTTTATGGTTATCATTCTCATGCATGATGACACTTTGAATCAGCCAAGAGACACACAAGTGAAGCCATTGATATATGATACTTAGCATTTTCAGTAGACACTGGGACTTGTGCTGTTAGTTTATTGACTCTATTTGGGTTTTAATTCTTGTGGTTTCAAACTTTTTTCTTTGCACATACCAGAACATCCTTCTCCTTTCCTCAGCTGAAGTCCAAGTCAGGTATTTTGAATGAGTCTTATCCAAAAAAGCAACCTAGTGGTTAAAAAACTCAAATCCTTTCTGGTAACCAGTCTCCACACACTTTTTCTTTTTTTTTTCCTCTCCACTAAGTAGTTACTTCAAATTTTCTTTCATTGGCTCTTCAACTAGGAATATTCCTGAAACTTTCTTGGTTTTCTACAGTTTGACTTAGCAGTGTTTTTGGATCTCATCTTCAATTCCTCTGGCTTTCTGTTTTAAGTTTTTATTCTTTTTATTTTTTTTTTAGCATTCATGACTGTGTAATACAGCTCTCTAACATACATGGTAACTCCTTCTTGGGGGAGGGCAGTTATAAATTGTGGAATGTGTAGTAGAACCATATAACTTTGTAACGTTGCCTCTGTGACAGGTGAACTGCTCCAGTACATGTGTTCCTGCATCACAAAAAAACCTGTGTGCTTTTATACTTGGAATATTATAATAATAATATATAATGTGCCAGAGTCTCATCTAGTGTTAAGATAGCTTAAAATAATTGTTTTGCTGAATTGCCTTAAATTAAGATCTGATCCTGCATCTACCTGTGCAGTGTTTCCTTGTATAAAAGCAAACCAAAGAAGAGAAACACAAGAAATTAATTGAGAAGCGCATTACTTGGGGGGAGGAATGAAGCTGCTTTAATTTATATCTGTTACTAAAATTTAACTTTGTTTCTGCTTTAGGTTATCAGCTTAATTCAGCTGAATGCGTGGACATTCGTCTGAAGCGTGTTGTTCCTGACCACTACTGCCATTACTATCCAGAAAATAAGAAACCAAAGCCCAAGCTAAAAGAATGCAACATGGATCCTTGCCCTTCTAGGTTTGTGTGTCAAATAAACTTACGTGTGTGGTACTAAGTCAGATATTAAGAAACAGGCAACTGTATTTACTTGATTTCAGTTCTTTTCATCTCTAAAGCTACTTAGTCTGGGTGGATTCTTGCATGTGTTCAAGGCTGATGTCTGGCATCACTGCCAGTAGATTGGTGGCAAAATGGGATGCCAATTTGTCTCTTCAAGGGCTAATTCTACTTTATATCTTTTGCTGAGTGGTACAGCACCTACTACGAAGATTTTATGAGGTTGTGTGAGGAGGACAGATTGTTTGCCAGCTTTTGGATTTATTGATGCTTCCATTCAGGGTTTCTCATTAGACAGACAGGAGCTCCAGTTCTCAGTCAGCATACAAGTTTTGCACATGGTTTTACTTGGTTTGTTCATCTGCATACACCGTACAAGTTTCNTTTTACACCAAGAATTTAAAAAAAAAAATCATTTAAAGTAAATCGACTTGTGCAAATACCACAGAATATTACTGGCAAATTACAAAGGTTATAATATACGTAAATTGTATTGAATTGCACTACAATATTTCAAACTAACTTTTGGATTGTCTGGTGAGGTTTCCTGGCTGTGCTAAAGAATCTTAAAATAACATCACAGTATCAAGTCCCAGAACCTCACATTAATATGCCAGCTGGCCAAGCTAGAGTTATAGGCAAGAAGAAAAGGAAACACTCTCAATGGATTTAATTTCCTATAGCTAAACTGTCCATTTCCTTTCATTCCTCTTGAAAATAATCGTTGATAGTGACCTCTAACAGCTATAGATGTGCAGAGTTTCCTGTTGTTTATTCCTGGAGAGCTGATCACTACATGGAGTGGTAAGATTTCAGTAATGGTTAGTGGCAATGGGTGCCAAATGTTGCAAAGCTGGAATGGGAAAATTAGTGAAGGAAAGGGTGTAATTATCTTTCTTCTTGCAAATTTAGCTTATACAGACTGAAAAAGCGAAGTACTACTGAGTGTAAAACCATATTTCTTAGTATTGGAAGTAAGGCTTTATGCCTTTTCTATGCTGTGCAATTCAAATAAACAGCTCTAGAAAGGTCCTAAGCACCATTCAGGACCTATCCAGGACTAATCCTGTGATGCATTTCACTGCCACTTATTTTCCTCAGTGGTCTTTGTTACAGATATAAGCAAGTAGCTGTGTTCTTGTTAATAAAGTAGCACAGACCTAAAAGATCACTAATAGTAAATTTCCCTGCTGAAGGTTTGCTCATTGAATATTTTTGGATGGTATTTCACTCTATGGTGAATAGATCTCTATCCGTGGAGAAGAGGTAAGATTATACAAGTTGTCAATTGCCACAGGGGTAATGTATAATGAATGTAAGATTCCCTCATTTCGTGTTGGGAATTGCTTACTTTAAGTATGATCACATAGAAGTATGTACTTGATGTACAGTCTTGGGTATGAGAAATAATGATGAAATATTTATTTTGTTGACAGTGATGGATTTAAAGAAATCATGCCCTATGATCACTTCCAGCCACTTCCTCGGTATGTATAATCAGGATAGCATATGTGTCAGCATTAGCACAATTTTCATTGCATATATACTATTTGAGTCCTAAGATCATGGAACAACTTCGGATTTCTTTTGCTGAGAGAGCAAGTTGATAACAATCCCATACACATTTTTGAAGCTTGTGATTTATTTGAATGTACTCTGGATGATTAGCTTAACAGTAAGAGGTTAATATGCTTTCTTGAAAGTATCAATGTGTAAGACTTTAGAGTAGTCCCCCTAAACCTTCTCCTGCTCTAGTGCTGAGAACATCTCCTTTAAAATGCATGCATGTATTCTTGTCTTGAAAGGTTTTTATTTTAAAGATGTGTGTAACAAATATGTTCTTTTATAGAACAGGTCTCCCAATGTTACAGGACTGTATAAACTTTTTTCCCCTGTTCTCTATTTATTGACGTGGAGACTGACATGTCACTTTAGAGATACTGTTATTGGAATATTTACTGCTTAAAATTAAGTCATGAGATCACAGTTTGTAGCCTTTATTTTTATCTGAATCAATCACAAGAATGTAAATCTCTGGAAAGCTTAATTGTTTTGTAAAGAATGTTAAGATTAAAAAGCATTGAGCCAGATTTACTGTTAATGTAAACACTTATAGTTGATGGAGTTAGATGCATATTTGTCTGAGCTGAACCTCTGCAATATTATGTCATGAAATGAATAATGTGTATTTTTCTAAAGAAGCAAAGATATGAAGTAATAAGAATGAAATCATAGACTTGCACGGCTCAGTGGAGCTACTGATTACAGCTGATATAAATGTCATAGTTTATTTCTGTAGCAATTTGTGCTTGTTGTGGATCTGCTGTCCCGTGATGTACTTTGGCTTTCATACAGAGATTGAGATTTTTTTTTTCCTCTACAGCTTTATCCTGTAAATTTCCATAATTACATTCTGTGTCTCTCTGCTTGCATTTCTTCTGCCAGTTCCTTTGTACTTCAGATCTCCTCTGGAACTCAGCACAAATTATTTACATGAGTATGTCGTCTTCTGAACTGCTCAGGGCTTGGAGACCAATTGGAAGAGAAATTTAATCCCACTTTTTCTGTGCTTTACTGTGCTCAGCACGTTTGCATGACACAGTGGTGGGATAGATCATCTGTGATAAAGCTGTGGGCAGGTTCTCTTATTTCAAATGCTGAGAACAACACAGACCTACCTCGTTTTGACATCTCGGTGTGTTCTGTTAGGGAGGTATCGTGCTCTTCCAGGCTGATGCTCAGGAGGAAGAACTGTAAGATAGCAGGTGGCCAAGCAGGGCTCAGAGTTGGTGCCAGCAGGAAGGAGAGAATGGAGACAGGCTGTGTTCCGCTGGGAAGGCATGGAAAGAAACCCAATGAAGGCATAAAAGCACCTTTTCTTGCTGGAATTTCAGAAAGAAAGAGCAGCTGAAACAGCCAGTGTGTATACCTGCTTCATGAGGTGAATCTGACCCAGCACAGATGAAAGTCTTGCTTCGGTGTACCAGGATATATTTCCTCTGTGCTGTTGCTTATCAAGTTACTGCAACGCATTAGCCTGTGCCAGTTCTGTGGTGCTTCTTCCACCTTTTACTTTTTGCTTTTTGTTTTCTTACGTGCAAACCCAAGACTGTTCTTGCAAAGCAGGGAGAAAACCAAAGCACTGTCGATATGCTTGAGCAGAGCTATGTAGACCCTTTCACCATGAGCAGCAGTCATACATCACACCTCCTACCTAACAGGAGGGCTGTGATGCAGTTCTATGGCATATACCACTACCTTCCCATTCACATGAGGAAGTTGTGGGAAAGTCATGGTGTGTACCGCAAGATCTTGAAAGAGTTCTCCTGTGGCTACAGTTGTAAATGCCCCACTGAAATATTTTTACAGATGGAGAATTCTTTTGAAATAAATAGAAAATTTCCCAGGATGAAAATTTTCTTTTAAAGCTTTTGGAATACCTCCATTTATTTCAGACTTGTTGGACTGTTGAGGATCCCTTGACAGCTGTGGGTTCTGGAAAGGATCTCCTTGACTGCTTGCCCAAGACCCCCCTTTTCCCCAGTAGCCATGGACCTCACTCCATCTTGAAAATGCTTATGGGAGTGTGGGATCTGGAGTATGTTCGAAACTGATGAGATAAAGAAAAACAGCTATAAAACTCCATGCTATAAACACTTGCAAGGCTAGCATTACATACAGCACAGTGAGCCTTATATATATATATAAATCCATGAGCTGCTAATTCATTGAACAGTTAATTGCTCTTTAGTTCTTGACTTTTGTTAAAGAAAATGAGTTAATGCTGGCTGTTCATTTAAGTCATAGAAAAGTGTAACTGTTGTTCTTCAAAGGTATTCTGTACTTGTGATATGATATCAGTATCTGGGCATACTCTGAATGCTTTTGAGTATGTATTCTATGGTTAATGTCCCGTGGCTTGCTGTATATTTCATTCTCATTCTTCTGTTGTTTAAGCATGATTGATGTGTTTTTATAGGTATTTTAATGAGTTGCTTAAAATAGGAAGTGTCCCTGATTTTACCTGCTGTATCATAGAAAGTGGGTAGCAATTACTTATATTTGCCTTGGATTTATAGGTCTTTGCCTCATCTACTCTGAGGTTATGACTTTTTATGATAGCTAAGTTACTCTTGATGAATTGATTTTGATGAGATGTAGTAGTACTTGCTGAGTCCATTGTTCATAATGGATATAATTTTTTTCATTATCCTTTCTGAGCCCCTGCTATTGTAATAGGAATAAATTTTGTGCTGACAAGACATTGATGAACCATAAGATGTGCTACAGGACTCAATCATTTCCTAGAGCTTAGCTTTGATTTGAGTGGGTGGTAGAAAGAAAGTGAGAGATAGGAGGTGAAAGGTGCAGGTTGATGGAACCTTTAGACAAATGCTGTGACAGAACCTTTTTATATCTAAATGTGACAGAAGCGGGACACTATTGAAGTTAGTTTTTGTCAAGAAGTTATTTCTTAAATGTACAGTCATGTTAAGACCAAGAGATAAATGAAATAGTTTATAACCTAAAAGCCTTCATGTAATTCTCACTTCAGTGTGTGCAGCGATTTCCATCTTCGTTGTAGTTAGATCTAAGATAGATATCTGTTTTGAAGACATTTCTTCCCAGCAGGTTGTTGATCATCCCTCTGTTGGAGGCTGCTGCCTCACAGGTCTGCTGGTTGACAGAGCTATGTGAGTTTTCCTCAATCTGTGCATCACCCTGCTTCAGGAGAAATCAGCTAGGTTAGCCAAAGCAGCCGAAATGAGCAGCTGCTGTTTGCTTGAAGCAACTTGGAAAGTGTGAATAAAAAGCAATTCCGTGGCTTTTTAATGAGGGTGGAAAACTCTTGCAGAACTGCAGTGATGACCAGGCAAAGGGTGCCTGTCACAATTTAATTTGCTCACAGCTCTCATGGGCGAAGACAGTTTGAAATGAAATGGCTGGGTTTACCCAAAGCAAGTATTAAGAGTTTTCATGAAAATTATTCCATGAATAGATTCTTTTAAGGGTAGTCTGCATGATGTGGACAGTGATGAGCCAGTGTGGTAATAACACCCTCAAGTCAGCACAGCCAGATCTGGCTATCTTTGGACTTCATATAATCTCAAGTGGTCTCTGAGAATGGTTATAAGAATATACATGATGGTGTAAATTAACTGTGGAAATTATTCTATTTAGATGATGTAGACTATTGGCAAGTAAAATCATTCCAGTAATTAAACTCAGTGTATCTAGGGTCTTTAACTCATATACAAGAATAAGATTTTTCAGTTATTTTGGGATATATACTTACATTTGTAGTTCTGTTTTTTCTTCTCATTTTGCACATGAATTTTAGCCTGAGATAATGTGAGGTAGCTCTGTACTTCAATGTATTTTTATTTGGTGCATGATAAGAATCCAGCAACCAAATTATCAGTGGGTTTTAGTGACACTAAGGTTAGATTCAGTGTTTTTCACTTTTAATAGAGGCTAGTGGAATAAAAAATAGCCTTATTTTTGATATGTGAGTTCTTTTTCCAGGTGGGAACATAACCCTTGGACTGCATGTTCGGTGTCCTGTGGAGGTGGTATTCAGAGGAGAAGTTTTGTATGTGTAGAAGAGACCATACATGGAGAGATACTGCAAGTGGAAGAATGGAAATGCATGTATGCCCCTAAGCCCAAAGTAATTCAAACCTGCAACCTGTTTGATTGTCCTAAATGGGTGGCAATGGAATGGTCTCAAGTAAGTTGAAATTTGGACCTTTATTCTTGTTTTCTAAAGAAAGCTTCGAGTCTTGTCTTACAATGTATTTGTGAGCACAGGGCTGTTAGAAGAATATAGCCCTGAAAGCATAATTCATAGTACTTACTAGGAGGTGTTTGTGCTAAGTAGTTTGACTTGATAATCAAAATGTTAACATGTCTGTGTGGAGAAAAAAATCATGTAGGATTATTTGTGCCTGCTGAATTCCTGCTATACATGGAGGAGAAATTAGAGTCAGAGGTCAGGCCCCTTTGCAATCAGGTCATTTGTGTCTCAGTTCTCGATAAATGTAGTATTTCACTGCATCTAATCGCTGAAAGCATGTCTGTCTAGGGACTGACATGTCTGCAGGGGTCATTTTCCAGCAGTCTTACCTTTCATTATAGTAACAAAATGTAAAGCCAACTTATCTTGGCTGTAGTTATCCGATACACTCAGATAGCTCAACACTTCTATAATTCCTTAGTTCATCCAAATGACATCACTGACATATAGTGAAGAAACTGTTCTTGTAGCACATCTGAGCTGGTTTTAACTGAAAATGACCACTGTGAGAGAGCATATTCTCAGTACATAGCCACCTTTGTTTCAGACTGTTTCCAATCAGATAAGCTTTACAGAACCCTGAGAATTCACTTATGTTCCCAAAACTTAAGTCATTTTTTCCAGCATCAACCTTTTCTTTATTCACCTAGCAATGCTAGGGACAAATTCATATGTCTCTGATATCTGATTGATGGTGGAAAAACTTCAGTGAACACATCCTCAGTACTTCTAACTTGCTTTTTAACAGTATTTGTAAATATAATGAAAAGGAAACAGCATGAGATGGTTACATTGTCTCCTGCAGTGCACAGTGACCTGTGGCCGAGGCTTGCGCTACCGAGTAGTGCTGTGCATTGACCACCGCGGGCAGCACGTCGGTGGCTGTAATCCACAACTTAAACTACACATAAAAGAAGAGTGCATTGTGCCAATACCATGTTACAAGCCAAAAGGTAACTGGAATTTTTACTGACTCTGTTATTGTTTTACGTTTTTGTTAAGAGAATTAAAAGCCCCTGGTAACCTTTTTGAGAAATGCCAGAAGCTGGAATTTACTAGGACTTATTTCAGTCTTGGCAGAAACAAGCATTTTAATTGTTGGTGCTAGGAAAAGTGTCCTGCTGGTATTTTTTGCTGATAATGTGGTCAGAGTGTCATGAGGTGAACACTCTATCTAAATCTATACAGCCTGATCAAAATGGGAAAATTGGAATTAATGAGCTCAACATGGGGAGGAGAAGTTGTTCAATAATACTTGAAATGGGAATGATAGTTCCTATGGTGTTACCTGGGATCTTGTTCATTTGCATCTCATTAAATGTGTCAGCTTTCTCAGTGGACCTCATCAGTTCATTAAGTTATGATCAAACTGGTTTCCTTTGCTTTTCTTCATTTCTGCATATTTCAAAGGTCTATAACAGTGATGTAAACTGACATTCTCTGAAGGAGTTGGTAAGGCATAAAACAGTAGAAGGGAAGGTGAAAAGAAAAAACAAATGTATCTTGTCCCCTGCTCATTACAGTTCCTCTGGGCTCAGAAAATTTTAGCGGGTACTACTTTTATTCTTCCAGTTTTTGTTTGAAAGGCTGTATTGTAAACCTTCACAACGCACTATACAGATTTATATACAAAACCTGAAAGCTTGTTCAGACTGTAGAGAATTCTTCAGGAAGAAAACTATTCAGGGTGAAGTAGAAACGAGCACTGAAATTTCAGGAACTTTATTCTGGTGTTTTACTTAAGTTTGGAGGATTCTGCTCTGGTTTCTTTTTTCAGCTATAAACTTCAGTTATGATGATTATTCACAACACTGAAATATAAGCTACAGTGTTTTAGAAACTACCTGCGCTTCGGGAAGATGTGGGAAGGAAGTAAAAGAATATATAGGAACAGAAATGGGACTACTTGTACCCTCTGAGTGAAAAGGGGTTGTCAGAATGGAGCTCAAACATACTGAAGAAATTTTCTAGTAAATTATGTTTTAGTATCCAGTATATCTTTATTCAAAAACATTGGATCAATAGGAAGCGTAAATGTGTGAAGTGCTAGGGTAAATAATGCTAACATCTACATATTGCTTTGATTTTGGAGGAAGTACTTAATGTTGTGATTTTTTCTTTTCTCTCTACAAGAAAAAGGCCCTGTGGAAGCAAAATTGCCATGGTTTAAACAGGCACATGAAATGGAAGAGACCAGAGCAGTCTCAGAAGAGCCGACGTAAGTACATTGTCTTTTACAGGGAAGAAATATTTCCAGCATACTTTGCAGCTCATCTAGAATGACTGTTGCTATGCAGTTTGCTTTGACAGTTGGCCCTCCTTGAGAGATGAGTTATGTTGTGAGCTGTCCCTAATTGTACATCTCAATAGCTTTGCTTCTGGAGCTCCTGTTCTGGATGACATAGAGCTACTTTATTATAGTGTCCCTGTATCATTCAAGCAATACAAATGGGTCTTAATTTGGCCTAATTAAGCCCTAATAAATGAATGTGAAAGCTTTTCAGTGGATGTAAATTAAATAAATTCAGTTTTATCCCAGTCATTGCTGTTACCTCAAGAATGTGGTGGTTGTATTAAAAATTAAGAGGTACTTTGTAGAGTTGCCAGGATTTCCTTGGGGGGTGAGGCCGATGCATAAAGTAAGTGAGAAAAACCTGCTGATCTCTGAGCTTAGCTGAATCCATGGGAATAAGTTGTGATATTTTACATCTGTGTATGTGTTAACATCTGGATTTGGTGAGTCCCTTAAAAGCTGATGGGGGTAAGCCTTGCAATATTTAAGTCCTGGGGACGAAAGCATAACTCAAATCCAGCTACACTTGTTCCTGTCCCTTGTTTATTAGGGCATCCACACAATTGCTTATATATCCTATGTATATTTCATGCATGTATGTACCTAATATATTCAATGTGTAATACATAACTTTCTAGAAAGTGGTAACTTTCTATAAAGTTTTCGTGAGATATTTTGTGCTTTGCAGAATTCTGCACTTATTTGTAGTAATATTAGTTTAAAATAATTTAGATGAGCTTACTGAAGTTACTTTGGATTTATATTTCTCTGAGAGTGGAGTGTACCCTATAACTTCTTATTTTTCTTCCTCCATCTAGCTATTTCTGATTTTTGGCACACATACACTAACAGGTGTGATCATGAGTAATAAAATCTTTACACCTGCACTGACTCACAGAAGAAACCTCTTGCCAAACAGGTGTTTGCATAGTTATGGTGCCTGTGTTTAAACTTTTCACTGCTCTAGCCTCTCAAGTCAAGTGTCAACCTACTGTGAGCAGTTATTTGAGTCTCCAAATTAGTGGCCTTGAATTCAAGCAGGGTAGTAGCAAAGATATAAAAATAAAGTGTGATTGTCAAAGGGGGTGATGCAATCAAATGTGCCTCTTTAATGTCAGCATATCAGAATGAAGGTGTATGAGGCCACCTCTAATTAGTATTCAGCATGAAGCTATAAAGAAAATGATCTCTAGCATTACAGAATCCTGCTGTGGCAACTGTGAGCTCATGTAGTCTCTAGGTTTTTAGGATCCTTTAGCAGCAGTCTGACAGAACAAGCAGGGAGGACTGGCAGGGAGGCAGCATGCTAGTTCAGAGTATATTTAGAGTGTAATAGAGCTGAGCTGAAAACTGTAATGGGTTCCCTTGTACCTAGTCCTCACAAAGAAAAGAGTTATTCATGCCTTCCTAGACATGACCGATGTATTCCACTGCAGCCTCACAGTGTGAATGCAGCCATGTGTTTGAATTCTCAGTGCATGTCCTGTCACAGCTGTGCAGTTTTGCAGTTTCCTGGATCTTTTTTCTTCTTCACTTGCTCTGGAGACCTAGATTTTCTTCCTCTTTCATTCATGATCCTCATCCTGTCCTGAGACTTTCGTTCACATTTTCCAGAAGCATCTTCACCTAAGTCTAAAAGTTTTCTCCAATCGCTTCTTGCTGATGACTTGGCCATCCTTCTCTTTACTGAGGTGTTGCTGAGGTGCTGTGCTCTCCTAGTCTGGGCACTCTGGGCTCTTCTGGGACCCAACTCTAATGCTGCAGCCAGATCCTCCATTAGTTTCCTTTTATCTGTCTTCTGCTGCCACCTGCTCTTACTTTATCCTTTCATGGAAGCTGGCCGGTAAGGAGAAATGAGAAATAACTGATCCCTGACATCATTCCTTTTTGCAGATTTCCTTTTGCTGTTGTGGACTATGGTTTGCAACCAGAACAGTTTGTCAACAGATACTTTAAATCTCATGTCCTAACTGCTCCAGTCTTTTCCAGCACGACTGAGATTTTTTTGGGTCAGGGTTTTGAATTTTATAAGAAAGTGTAACAATAGGTTGTTACTTCTCCCAGAGTACCTTACAACAAGATTTCCCTCTGGTTTGTATCTGCTTAACTTTGTTTTCTGTAATTTAGGCAGGGCAGTGATAATTCACAGCCTGCTTCTGCCTAGCAGGAGGCTTATGATTTCCTTGGTAAAGTGCCTTCATTTTTAATTTATTTCTTCTCTCATCATCCAAACTTAAACCACAATACAAAGTCTCAACTTCTAGTCCATCTTTTCATTACAACTGTCTTTCTCTGCTTTTGTGTGATATTTTAGTTGATAATGAATAAGAGAATAAATGCAGCTGTGTTTTAGAACCCACAAAGGGCGAATATGCCAAAAGTAGCTTGTGGAAGATAAATAGTTCTGCTGCTGTGGTCTACAATGGCTGCTGTCCTGAATTTACATAGAAGAGGAACGTTCAAAAGCTTCTTTTTTATAAGCAAAATAAAAAATGACTGCCCTTAAAGTGAGGCCAAGAAAAATGTAGGTCTGACCTTTTTAGTTTTTAGTTGTGGAATGTGATGACAGTTGATACCAATCATTATTTTAAATGCTCTTCCCTCGAGCCTTCTTACTTACAGTGGGATTTTCTGGGAAGCTTCAGCAAAGTTTTTGCATCCTTTTTATTAATTTTAAGTTAAAGAAATAGACACCTTGACTGCGTCTCCCCGTCATGGCTTAGGATAAAACTAAAATGCTTTTAAAAGCATATTTTATACCTTTTTTCTTTTTAGCAATCTGAGTTAAGAAGTAATCCCTTGATCTGTAGAGTTGTAGTCACTGAATGTGAAATGCAGTCTCTCTCCTAAAGGTTCCTGCTCATTGCATTTGAGTCATTTTCACAGAAATGTCTCCATCGTGTCTTTGGTGATAGAGAATGACACAATTTCACAGCTGCTTCTCTGAAAATGGGCTGGTGATTTTGTCCAACACATTACACTTAGAGGTTAATAAAACCTGCCAGTGCATATCTGCTTAGAGCAGACAAGTGAGATGCTTCAGGGAGGGGGAGGCAGGGTTGCCAGCATTGTGCAAGTTCTGCCCCGTAAGCAACCAATTCTTAATCAAAGGTAAGGAGAAAATCTTTGACTCCTAATTTAGATTTTTCCTTCCAAATATGTTTTTGCCCATGGTCAAATATATCCTGCTATATCTCCCATTTATGTTTTGATCATCAGCTACATTTGGACATGTAATAAAGAGCAACTGCAACCTTTTGGAAAAAAATATCTTATGAAACTGATTTCTTATCAGTTGTATCCCAGAGCCACTCAGGATGACTTTGTTAATGAAATTCAGCCCCTTTGCTCTAGTGCCATTTTGAAAATTGCGTTCAGATATTAATGGGACCCTTGAAGTCAGAGAATATTATAGACTAAAACTGCCTTTTATTCAGTGAATTCATGATCTGTAAAATAACATTTTACTGTAGTTCATCATAAATGCTTAAATGCTCTCTAATAAAAATGATGGATTATAAACTGAGCGGGTTTGGCCTCCTTATTGAAGATGAGAGGCTTCTTACAAGATTAAATCTGAACAGCAGCCTGTGGTGGTATGCATTGGAGATGGCTAGATTTGAAAAGTGCTTTTCTTCTGATTGCTGATTATTAGTATGACATAAGGCGATGACATTTTTCAGATTTAAGCAGACTTTAAATATACTTTTGGCATATGCCTAAGCCTGCATACCTGAGGAGCTGTTTTATATTATATAGATATATCTCCAGAGAGTTTCTTCTTTTTACCACTGAAGGAGTTTGAGAAAAGTTTTAGATGATGTCCTTTCCCCCCCCAAAAATGATACAAATTTCCTTGTTCCTAGTGATTATTTCTCTTTTCCTACATCGTTTCTTTGGTGAATTTTGAGAAATCATCTGAGATGGGAGGCAAGTGAAAAACTTAAGTCACTTGATTATGCATTCCAGTTAAGCATCAAATAATATTATATATTGTCTTCTTTGTGTTTTGCCTATGTTTTAACTGTGCACACAGAGACACAATTATATGGAGTAGAATGTCAGTGTTTCTACTGCACTGTTATTTGCAGGTTTATTCCAGAACCCTGGTCTGCATGCAGTGCCACATGCGGCAATGGCATACAGGTGCGAGAAGTGAAGTGTCGAATTCTTCTTGCATTTGCTCAGACTGAGGTTGAGCTGCCTGAGGAGGAATGTGAAGATCTGAAGCCACCAACAGAACGAGTCTGTCACCAGGCATCCTGTGACAGTGATCCTGTCCCCTACACACCGGAATTTTCACATGCTGAAGATGGGAGTGTGATCTATGACTGGGAATACATTGGATTTACTCCTTGTTCAGCCACATGTCTTGGAGGTACCTTTATTCATTTATTAATCTTGAGTTTTAAGCATTTGCCATTGTTTCACATTAAGTCTTCTGCAAAGTGTTGCCCTAAAATAGCTAAGTTGATCTCTAGATCAACATGACTTCATTTTAGCTTATTTCTAGGTTATCCACAGAGTATTTCAGAGTATCTTGGTTCCTTTATATTCTGTCTTCAAACACCGACTTTATTTGGTTAAGTAAGGTGCAAGAGGTGGTTGATACACCAACTTGCTTTAGTCTTGTTGCTGCAGGAGTCTTGGCTGCCAGGCAGTTGGTGGTACCAGCATGTTTAGATGACCTTTCTTTTCCTAGGAACTGAGAGTGTGTAGTTTCAGAGTTAAAATCCCCATATTAATTCTTCCTCTTCTTCCAAAATGCTACCATTTTCTGCAGTATAGTAGGCATACAATGTTGTAATTAGGGAGACTTGCTTTCAGTCTGACTGACATGAAGATCAAACAGGAGTTTGTTTAGGTCTTGGTACAGTGTATCACTCTATAGGAACTCTGTGCCATAGATCTGTCTGCAAGTAGTTAGGCACATTCCTTTTTGGATGTAATCGAATCTCCCTCTCGTCCTAAGTACATGTTACTAGACGGGGTTGCTAGTGTTGCTACTACATGCTGTACTTGGGGACTGAACACAAGTGAGTTATGAAGTGTTAAGTGGAGGCAGTGAAATTGTGAACACACCTATATATGACAGAACTGATGACATCAGTGGGAAGTGAAGACAGTTGTACCAACAGAAGAAATAAAAAATGTAGAAAAGGGGAAAGCAGAAACAATTGGAAGCAGAAAGCCAGTCTAGAGCTCACAGAAAGCGGCCTCTTGCACTATTCATGAGTTTAAACCTTGAAGGCAGAAGCTGGGAGGGATGCCCTAGAATGCTATCAGCAGGATGGTAAGTGACTGATCTGTGCCTCCTTTATCATCTACAACTGCTGTTTACTGATTGGGTTGATCCATAGGAACTGCAGCATGTGTGATCACAAAACCTGTGTCTATGATGCCTCCGCTACCTTCAGTGGTCATTATGACTGGCGAGGTAGAAGTCCAAGTATAAATGTGTAAATGTGTCATGGTAGTGACAGCTATTGTGACTGTCTGTCTTTCTTCATCTTAAATGAGGGAATTGTTTTTAGAAATGACAAAATTGTACTTTAAAGCAGAAACAAGGCTTTCATTACTGCTAGACTTGTAGTTGTATTTTTCATAAGTGAATTTTGTAATGTACAATCACTAAACTGCCATCTTGTATCCACTTTACTACTGCTTTTTAGCCAGTATCTTTGTCAAAGGTGTTCTGAAACGCCAGAGTTTTTGAATTTTGAGGACATTACCAGACATCTAGGCTGAAGTAATCTGTAGTCTTTGCCTGCTATTGCACATGGGAGTGTTTGCATTGCTTGCATCTTCGTCCGTGCAAGATCATTCACATATAAACTTGTATTTGAATGCAAGCTGATGGTAATTTAAGGAGCCTGTACTGAAGACACTAGTTTCATTTGCCTGCAGGAAGGAACTTCAGAATGACTGATAGGCAGAATCCATGTTCAGCTTAATTTTGCTCCTGAGGGAGCTGAGTGTGAATTCTGTTGTTGACTTCTGGCCCTTCCATGAATTTATGAGATTGCTGGACCCGGAATTGTCCTCTAGGTGTTCCTAGTAATCTAACCATTTGCTTAATGTTCAAATATATCATTTCTATTGTGTAAGTCTGAAAGAGAATATCTATTTGTGTTCTTGGGACTTCTGTGATATCACTGGTGCTATGTCTAGACGTTTTTCTTATGTGATGCTCCTGGGAAATGGGGGGAGTTGTCAGGATATTTTATCAATGAAAAGCCTCAGAAGTCCCTGTACTATTAATGCTAGTTAGGTAGAAGTAATTTTTTTCCCTTCTATCAGTTCTGATTGTCTTGCTGCCTTGGCAAGGCTTTCAAACAGACCAAGAATTACCTGCCGATAAATAGTTTCAAGGGAACCAGACATCTCTTCTGTTTCCAACTTACTGCAGTGTACTAACTAATGATCTCACTGTCTACTGTTTTTCCATTGTGTAGCTCAGAGGAGCTGATCCTTTTCTGCTGAGTTTTATGTTCAAATCTCATTTTAATTAGATGAACTCTTTCATTACAAGAAATAAATGTCTGAGTTTGGAATATCCCGGTGTAATGTAAATTATATTAGGTACTTTTTCTCTAATATGTATGTATCTAGCAGTGGCTATTAAATAAATCCCTGTGGATTTCTGTAGCCTCAGAACTTCCTACTCCCATTTCTTGGTGCTTGACTCTCTCTGAACGAGGGAAAAGTCTGCAGGGCCTAAGTAAGCTGGAAGCTTTATAGCCACTGCTTGAGCAAGGTCTGAATCTCTGTTTCAGTGCTTGTCACTCACACCTTTTGTTTTAATCCTCATACAGATTAGACTTCTGTTTCAAACTCTTCTCTGGTCTCTCTCCAAAGCAGATACAAAAATACAGATGGACATACTGTTTTTTGAGATATTAGAATTAAAGAGATAGAGTGATCTGCAAGGCACTACCAAACATTATTTTCCAGTTCACCATATCCAGCAGATTCTAGAGCATTAATGACATGATTCGTTTGGTCATTTTCTTTGCTTCCTGCACCAAATCTGTGTGGCTTGTCACAGTATACTGAGTGTCATAAAACCTACTGCTTTTGAGGACTGCTACATTGTCTTATGCCTGTTAGCATATTTTATACTTCTTTAGTCCATCTTTCCATGAGTGCAAATGGAAGTTGTCCAGGCCAGTTTGTCATGAGGCAAACATCACCTTTATCATCTGTAGGAATCTGTAACCATCCTGGAAGCTAAAGATCTATTTTGCCTTCAGGGCCTGAAGAAATCACAAGCTGAAAAGAAGCCAACTGTGTACTTGGGGATATTAAGATTTGCCCTCATTTACCCCTAGTGTTGGGGTTTTTTTCAGTCTGAAGAACTTTGCCCGTGAGAGCCCCGAACATGAGTTGAACTTTCATAATATTATCAGTGAGAATAGTATGCCTGAGGAGAAGAAATATTTTTCTTGTATTCTGTAGTATTTCCTTAGCATTGTCAGTCATTTAACTATAATAGTTTAAGGGGATGTTTTCCATTTGAAAAAAAATCAGTGTTTTCTTGGTTCCTGTTTAAAAATACCTCTAACTGCAGGAGGCAGATTTTGGTAGTTCAAAGTAATTTTTATTATTTATATTCCTTATGCTCCAAAAAATATGATTCGGGCCTCCTAAACTTGTTTCATTGGCTTAAAAATAATGAAATCAAACAATAAATACATATTCACTTCCTGTTGTTTCCTCTATAGTCTGTGGCTTTGAAAGCTTTAGGGTGCAGTCAAGTTGTGTTTCAGGCTTTTGTCTGGATCATAATGGCTGAAAGTTTACCATTTTATTTATATGAAACCTGAGATTCTTAGAAAATAGATGGATTCTATCCAAATTTAAGGGCTCTTAAGAAAAGCAATGGCTGTTCTGAGACTTGCATATGAAGTTGAGATCATTTGCAATAATGTTGTAGGCAGTTTGGTAACTTGTTACGCCTATCAGCAGTTTCATTAACTGCAGACACTAACTGTTCACTCTTTTACAGAAGGAATATAAATAACATTGCCAGTTTAAACAGAGAGGCTCCAGCATGTGTAGGGCTTGGCATTTCTTCTGAGTTATTCTAAGCTGATAGTACATATTTTTAAGCAGCCACCAAACGGAGACTCTCCGGTAGAAATAAATGACTGTCCTTGCTCTTCCAGGTACAGAGAATAAATCTACCCTGTTTTGCACAGCAGCTTTCTAGCCCCCCCTTTTTTTTTAACTCTGAAAAAGGGAGAAACAAAGTCTGGCATTTTTTCAAGCATTCTGATCTTTTAACACAGCTTCATGCACTGTGTATTTCACTGAACAGAAAAGCTTGTAAAATAATGTAAATGTATGTGGTTTGAATGCTGGGTTAAAATAGAAAATATTCTATTTCACTGAATAGTAGGATAATTACTACAATAGTGCATCAGATTACTGTAAAAATACTTAATGCTCCCTGCTGCACACATAATGTTTTAGTTAAATTATCTCCTGTGCTTATATTATAAGCCCAAGAAAGTCATATGTATAAAAACTTGCTTGTTTAAATAATCGATTTTTCCATTTTCCAGTCAACATAGAATAAGAAATTTGTTAGTGATTGAAATTCCCAACTAATGGAAAATTATAGTTTGGGGTGAGAAATCTGGTTAATTGTCAAGACATTTCAAGTAACTGTTGCATCAATTAAGTGTAGTTTTTTGTTGTCTAGAGTTCTTGACCAGAGAACCAAGGAACAGGAAGGGAGTGTGTGGTGCTTAACAACTCTTTAATGTCTGGTTTGTACTTACAGCATCAAAACAGCGAAGCCCCTCTAGAGAAGAGTCACTGCTGCAGTTTGTGCTCTGTCGTTAAGTCAAATAAAAGATACACCACATATTGGCATTTTCTTCTGGTAACAATTAAAGCTAGGTAGGTCATGCTGCTAGGCAGGAGTGGTTTAATGAACTCCAGGTGGCAAGCTGGAGTCAAAAACCATCACCTGGTATGACATGCCTTTTGTTCATTTGGCTGGCCAATTTAGTTTTTATAACACAGAGATAAAAAGTTCCCATGGGATTATTGCCAACTGAAATTGTCTGAAAGGAATCTTCGTTTTGTTCCTCTCCTTTGTGTGAGATATTAAGAAGATACTACTTATCGCAGCCTATTCCAGAGCAGCATCACCTTGGAGTGTGATTTTTCCCACAGGAACAGGAACTTCAGTGGAACTGAAGGTTGGTAGCACAGGGGAGATTTTGACCTAAAATAGAGATTATATGGCTGTTTGATACATGCTTGATTGCTTGTCTGGTAATGTCATTCTGTTTCTGCCAGAACACAATTTCTACATCTTTGTAGACAGTCAGATGTGCAGCTCCTGTGAAAGGGAACAGGGAAGCTGCACCTGTTACACACACACATGGGGAACAATCAGACAGGAAGTGTTTGATCCTCTTGGTTGTTGGTCTAATAATAATAGAGTTCTAGCAAAAGTGTTTATTTGTTGGTTGGTCATGTTCAGGCATTTTCTTGTCTGCATTATAGTCATCGTGTTTGCTGTTGAAGGTTTCTTCTCAGTCTTGCTAGTAATATACTTTTTACTCAGTGCATGTGGTCTATGTTAATATGATTATCAATACTTTGATATAAGAGAACTAAATAGGTTGTCAATCATATATAAGGTCAGGTCTTCTGTTCTATAAAAATTCATCACTTTGTAGATGTTGTCAAAACATTTATATAAAAAAGGTCTTTCTGAACTGAAAATGAGTCCCAGAGGGGATCTAGAGGTGTACCAGAGAGCTGGAAAGAAATTGGAATTTATGTTATTGTGAAAATCCTTGCTGGTCTTCTGCTGAAGTGTCTGGAATAGTTGGACTGGTTCAAGTGTCACAAAGAAGAGTTGTGACCTGGACTGGCTGATATGCTGCACTACATCAGAATTGTTTGAAGGAACAGCTTTGGTTTATGAAAAGAATGGCAGTGCTCATGGATGTGTTGTAAAGGAGAGAAGTATGGACAATTGGGATGAAGACATAATGGTCAGTGTAGGATAATTTATCAAGCCCACTGAAAACTGAATGGCTATGATCAACAGTGCCAAGAAACCAGTTGTTGTACCAGCCTTTCTGTAACGATAGTGGTGAGATTTTGAGGCAATGGCATAGGTGATACCATGAAGTGGTTAGTGAAAGTTTCTAGTTAAAAGTGCAAGAACCTTTGAAACCTTAGAAGTTGGTCATAAGAAATATAACCTGCTGCTGAGAGCAAGTAAAAGATAGGAAGGAAATGGGAAAATTAAGTTCTCTAAACTGTGACTCTTTAAAAGCCTTTTTTATGTGGAAATATCAAAATAGATACTGTGTTATTTCAGTATTTTCTGTTCTACAGGATTATGATCATTAGCATTGCTTATTTAGACATCCCAGATACACGTGATCCCCCAAGTATATCACAAATCATCTTGTCTTTCATGTGCATGCCAGTGAGCTTTGAAATTGAGCAAGACTTTCATACTGAAGAATATGATATATAAAATTGAATAATGACATAAGTTTAAAATAATTCACACAATGTGTATTTGCTAAGCTGACTTGTTCTAAATCAAATTTGTATTACATTTCATTTTAACTCATAGAAATCTAAGTATTAGTAATCTTTCATGCTTCAGTAGTAAGATCCAGGTAGCAAGAGCTGCAAATCAGAAGGTGCCAAGAATGGTCATGAGTGAGGAAAGCTCTAGGCTGTGTCAGATTTGCTGCCTTCAGCAAAACTATTGCACCTCTTAGCACTTTTGTTTATCAGCCATTCTCCTGACTATAATTTTGCAAGTTTTCTGCATTTTTTTATTAAATTTCTTGCAGATCTCTAGCTCCTTAAAGCCAAGGTGAGCAAGAAGGAATCACTTTTACCCTGATCTTTGCAGTCAAACTAGTAGTTGGCTTGGAAGGATTACAGAACCAGGCAGATGTAGTATTTTATGGTGGACAGACAGAAAATCTAATTTCTGTTAGTTTTCTGAGAGGTAGAATGTCAAATCAAACCTTTTAAATACCACAGAAGTGTTCTATGTAATTCACAAATATATAAATTATCTCTGTTCCTTTTGGCTTGAGATGTTACTTCTAGGCCTGCTATCTACTTCAGGTTTAGAGCTTGTTTTTGAGTATTATTCAGTAGTAAGCTTTACAGAAATCTCTTCCATCTTCAGTGTTTCATGAGTGTTTTCTTTTTTAATTCAGGAACACAAGAAGCCATTGCAATGTGTCTGCACGTAGAGACAAAACAAGCTGTCAATGAAACCTTGTGTGACAATTCCAAGAGACCACCACCAATGACTCATACTTGCAATATGAAGCCTTGCCCTCCAAGGTACACTGTAGTAATGAAATCATATTGGGGCAAAAAAATGGTTAATAGGACTTAAATAAACATTGGCTTTCTCAGGAAAGATTCGGATTGCAGGGCTGTGGGCTTGCTTTGGGGTGAAATTTCACTACTTCTGTCTTTAACAAGGTTTTGGGGTTGGCTTGTTTTTTTGGTCTTGTTCACTCCTTTTCCACTCTTCACATCTCACTAATAAAATAGGGAACAGTTTCTGAAATAAATCTCTTCTGTGTAGATGTTTGCCAGAGTTGGAAAAACAGCTTTAAATCTTGTAGTGGTATAAGGAAAATTTTAGGGCAATTTCACACAAAACCAGACTATTTACTTTCTGTTCTTACTGAATGAAAAAAAAAAAGTGAAATTATCATTTAAAGTTATTTTAAGTTCATGCTCTTTTAGAAGCCCCACATATAGTTCTCATAGCTTCTTATGTTTATTTGGAGATTCTGGGCAAAGAACAAACCCAGTCCAAACCCAAGAAAACCTAGCTCATTTGGTTGCTTGAAAGAGCCATATGTGAGATTTTGACATGCACTGCCTTATTTACCCACTTTTGATCTCTGACATTCCTGATCCTCTGCATATTGTTTCTGCATGTTTGCAGAAACTTCCTCTTGCAAAATGTAGGGAAGACGTTAACAGGAACAGGATGTTTTAGAGAAAACTTCTATACATTTAAAGGAAGCTTTGTAAATGTACAAAAGGTCTATTTACGTATTTACATTTATAAATATAGATGTCAGCAGGTTGCCAACAGGCTGTTTATTTCTTTGTGAGGAGCATTCTGAAAGTAAATGCTGGAGCTGAATTTGTCTGGAAATAACTCTGTATTACTCTACTGCTAATAACTCCTGTATTTCCCTCTTACCTGTAGGTTTATAATTCTAGTTGATAATTTGTATTCCAACCAAATCAAAGGGATGTTTTAACCATCTCTCAATAACTATGCCTTCAGTTATTTTTTTTTTTTTGCTAGGCTCTGTTTGGGTATGACTGCTTCTTTCCCAGCCTGAGGCAAGTTGCTATAACATGAGCTTATGGTGGCTGTGTTTTTGGAACAGGTGGCAGAGTGGCTCCTGGAGACCCTGCTCAGCTACCTGCGGGGTTGGGATACAGACGAGAGATGTGTACTGCCAGCAGCCAGGAGGATCTGCTGTTGCTGCTGAGGATTGCAAAGACAAAAAGCCTCATTCTTTACAAGCTTGTAACCAGATTGATTGTCCCCCTGTTTGGCATGTTGAGGAATGGCAACAGGTATGACCAGGTTATAGAAATAGGTTAAATGTGTTTCTCTGGTGACATACTTGCAATCCTCTCTGGAGTAACATGACAGGTAGCTCTTAAACTTTGCTATGGAAGTGTTTCAACTGATATCATTAGAACAAACTAATCCAGGGTCAAAAATACTGTTTTTGACTACTATGCCAAAGGGTAGTCACAGGATGAAGTGGAAAGTCCTTTTTAAGATCTCAAAGTTACTCCAGTTACTCCAGACATCACCTCTGTTTCTGTTCTCTGCAAATGCAATAAGCTGCTTTTGGAGACATTGCTTCATTATTTTTTTTCTTTTTTTTGTCTCAAGGACAAAATTGCCTAAACTCTCACCAGGTGTATTAACTGGTGAGAGAGACAGGCAGATCTATGTGTAAGATGCATGTTTTCCTTTAAGAGTTCTACTACTAAATTGCATTCAGGTGGTGTGACTTTTTAACTTAAGTTCTCACCGTCTCTAATACATTAGCTAAACATTATAACAGAAGAATTTTCTACAGGCTGATTGCTTTCTAATTGAAAGTAGATGTCATTTTTCAAGAGTGCATAGTTTTGGGGTGGAGACTAACAGTGTTTGCATACACTAACAATGTGATGGGTGAGCACAGATGTCCACGCAGGTGTACATGCTATGTTCTCTTCTTCTTTTGAGTGTTCCCGTACTTGTGGAGGAGGGGTTCAGACCCGCAAAGTGTACTGTAAGCAGCTGTTGACAGATGGAAGTTTCCTGAAACACTCTGAGGACACCTGCCAGGAACCTAAATTGCCAACTAGTAAACCATGTGCAAAAGTTGATTGTCCTCCTCAGTTAGTCTTTGGAGAATGGTCGAAGGTGAGTAGCCCTCAACAATGGTGAACCAAAAGTTTCAATTACAGCCTGAGCTCTAAAGATTTCTACTTGGGTGAATAAGATGTTTGGAGCAAAAAAATTCATGGGATATCTGAAGGTTTCATAAGACATACACCTGGACTAAACTGTGCATACAGATGCTGTGCATTGCTGCATACAACCAAAGTGATCCAAGCCGCCTTCCCAAGCTGTGCTTCAGTTCCTGAAGGCAGACTGCAATGCCAGTGCATTCTACCAGACATGCCTAGCTAGCAATTATTTCATAATGTGGCTTTCAAAAAGCAAATCTTTGCATTATTCTGGAATATGTCCTTAGTCTTTCCCATTTAATACAAGCTTGCTACCTCTCCCTGTTTAAAAAGGTTTATAAAAGTGAATTTAGAAGCTGCAATTTAAGGTTCATGCAATACATACTAGAAGAGAGGGTTGAGAGACTTGGCAGAGACTGTTAAGAACATGCTGCATTGTTTCTCATAGATAGATACTGTCTTCTGCCTATGCTTGGACATAAAGAAATACTGTCATGTTATTTTAATTGTTCCTGAGTTGCTTGCTGGAACAAGTTGTCTTATATTCTTATTGTTTGGAAAAGTGGAGAGAGTTTAATGTCTGGATAATACAAGGATCCATATGAAGTAGAGTGTGTGCGTGCTCTCTTAGAACGCCAAACCAAAACACAAACCCAAACTATTTTAAAATGAACATGTGTGGTGTGAGACATCAAGTTTAGTTTGACTGCATCCTTTCTTTTCACAGTGCTCAGTAAGCTGTGGTGTTGGAATACAGAGAAGGAAACTTGCCTGTCAAAACCTAACAGCAAAGGGCCAATATGTCACATTAAATGGATCAATGTGCAGTGGTCTGTCTCCTTCACTGCTTGTAAGGTCTTGTCAGATGAATCCCTGCAGCAGTAAGTATGGTACTTTATGTAGTTTCTTGCTGATTTGGAATGATTTATTTATAAAGAAAAACCTCTATACAGGGTAATTCACTCATCTCCCTATACTTTCACATTACTAATCTGGCATAAACTGAATATCATAATTACTAGACCAGTAATAACAGGATTGTTTTTAAATGTTTTCTGCCAGTCAGAAATAAAGGTTATGATCTCAAGGAGTTGTTTTTGAAAACACTGTAATGGTACATACCTCTCACTCGCATATTTGCCTACATTTAATCTGATTTTGCCTTTATCCTTTACACTATCCCAACTGGAAAAAAGAATAATCCATAAATTGACTCTAAATTACAAAAGACATTAGAAAAGATAAGAATCCAGTTCTGGCCTGTCTCTTCACTGTGCATTTGTATTACACTGGACATTTTGTTTAGCCTGGTGGAATTCAAAACCTGAAACTCTGTGCCAGTGATAACTTTAACTATAATTTCTATCTTTCTTTGTAGAAATGAGAATCCCAGTCTCATGAGCTTTGCAGGAATTGATGACAGTACAGACACTCTTCAAAAAATTCAGGAGATTTGGGGAGCAGGGTGCTGAAAAGAAAGGAAAAAAGGAGAGGTTTTCAGTTTTGAGCTGGGGGAAAAGAAAAGCCTTCATGAATGGCCTGGTTTTGATCACAGATCAGAGATTGACATGTTTTGACCCAATTCATAGTGCTGTCAAGAAATAGCTACTTTATACATTGTGAGTTTTGCTTTAAAATTTATTCACAAAACAAAATAAGAAATAGAATAATTACTGATTCATACATAATATGAAACTTCTTTTCCTGGCCTGCGTTTCAGATTAACATGCCAAAATCCTGAGGTTCAAAACTCCACTTAAATAAAGCCCTGTGGACTTTCAGGAATGTCCTTGGCATAAGGTTTAATAAAATATTTTGAGCTGCATATCTATCTGAATTTAATTAATTGTGGATAGCTGAATGGCAGTGTAGCTGGTTAGCAAATTGCTTAGCACACACTGATATTAAAGTTACATTGTCAGCTTCCTCCACAGTGCCAGGAAAGCAGGACAGGGGACTGCAGGGGCAAGGTGATTGCACTGAATGGGTGCAGATCAAATCATAAAAGAGAATCCCTTTTCTCCCCCTTCATATCCACAACCAGTTGGAACAAGGTAGCCCTTGCAGATTGGATCTGCTGGCAATTCACTGGCTGTGCAACAGGAGAGCAGGGAAAGGCACGAGACATGTCAATAGCCATCATTCCAGATGGGGTTTTGCAGAAGTAGCCAGTGCAGTGACAACAGCAGGCTGTGGATGTACAGGAATGTGCAGGAGGCATCTCCTGCAGCCATCAGTTCAGGCTGCCTTGAAGGGCAAGTGAAGAGAAGGCAGGAACCCAGCATGGCCCTAGAATGGGCAGGGAAAGACTGAAGCAGACTCAGTGAAGAGTAGTGTGGTGAATGGCATGTGTGCTGCTAGGGGTTCTTGCCTTTGAGAGCAGTATTTCTGAAAGACCCTCCTCAAGATTATGCTGCTGTGGCTCAGATGAGCTCCTTTTTTACTGTCTCATGACAGGCCTGAGGCTTTTTAGACTTAATCTTTTACCCTGGGACTAGTATTCATAGCTGTTTTCTACTTAATAAGCCCTATTAAATCAGAAACATTCCTGACTGTGGGCTCTTGGAAAAAGGAAATAACAGCAATTTAGCCCTGAGGTCACCAGGACCTAAGGCCCAGCTAAAGCTGTAGAGGACCAGTAGAGGTCATAGACACAGATGGATTTTTACCAGGTGAT
This sequence comes from Bucco capensis, assembly GCA_013396975.1. Lineage (NCBI taxonomy): Eukaryota > Metazoa > Chordata > Aves > Piciformes > Bucconidae > Bucco > Bucco capensis. Next base: position 1,509,298 of record VWZO01006928.1, on the reverse strand, counting down.
AATGAGATCCAGTGGCTCCAGGATGATCTCGTCCTTAAGCAACATTTACCTTGTAGAAAAAAACTCTCCCTAACAGTCTGTTACCTCAGCAGCTGCAATAGTGGATGATACTAAGGATCTAGAAAATGCATACTTATGTGGCCTCATATATTCATATGACCTTATATATTTCAGCTCTGAACTTTGTTTCACTCCTAGCCTTGCTCACCAGTCACCAGTAAAAGTATACACACTCTTGAGTGTTGAACTGCTAATGAGAGTTAGTGGTCTTCATCTTTTTTAAAAAATGAAATGGATGAGACTTGTTAACATATTTATAAGTATGCACTGGTTTAATTCCATGTTGGAATAACTAGTGTAAACAGACCACAGCCTGAAGTATTTTAATTTGTGTGTTTAAAGTTACACTCACTGTGTCTCTGAGTTGGATTTTGGAAATGGAATATTTCATACTGGAACACTTGCCTAAAAAGAAATATTTTGGGCCCAATAACTTATTAAAAACAGGATGCTACTTTAATAATTTTAGTAAACTGAGTGCCTAAAGCAATTTATTTGTTGTAGCACGTGAAATGGTTGAGGGAACCAAGTATCTGGATAACGAATACCAATTTAAAAGCTGTGTAATTATGAAACCATGATATCCCCACAGGTCTGAACTCATTACCCAAAACATTGAAAATAACCATTTTGTTTTATAAGCATAAGAATGCACTCTAGGGTGTAGTTCTTATATTGTACACACTTATTGAATGCTTGAAGCATTTAGCTTTTCACCTATTTCTTCACAGCATATTTGAAGCATATGTATATAAAAATGATGCAGGTTTTCAATATCATTTGTATGCCATTATTGTAGTTGTCGTTTTGTTTATGTACCTACCAAACGGAGTAGTAGTAATGAGTTCAGATTCAGGCACACTAAGTGTTTTGATTTGCATGTCCATTTTCTGGCTCATCAACTCATTTTGCAGGCTCTGAGTTTTTTTTCTCTGTCACATATCAAAAGGTTGGGTCACCAAACACAACTGGATTGTTTTCTAGCACCAACACAGACTGCTTCCCAACTCTTCCCAGCTGGCCAATTTCATACTGCCTGGAACAGGCTCAGGGGGTGTGTGCCCTTGCACCCCACCCCCTACAGCACTTTGTTTCTCACCTACCTAGTGTTTTCTTAGTAAGATTAGTTCTACTGATCAAAGTGGGGCACAGTAGTTGCCAGCAGTGAGTCAACACGGTGGTATCCAAAACACTGCAGCAATTCTCATGTTGTCTCTGGTGTGCCTATCCAGCCACTGCTGGAAAGCCTGCCTGTAGTGGTATTCATTCAGACAGCTGCCTAGAAACCTTTCGGCATCCAAATGCCTGCAGTACAATGCAGGAAGAGCTTCATAATACCCACTGTCTCCATACCCAGTCTGCAGGAAGCTTTCTGCTGTTTTTGTCTGCTTTTGTCAGTTCATCTGATTACTATATTCAACCTTTCAAAATTTTGACTTATTTCTCTCTTTCCTCCCTTCCTTACCTAATTTCTTGGCACAATACTGTGAGCAACTCATCTTTCAACCCAAAGAAATTACCCTTAGCCAATGATTATGGGATGGCTTTGCTTGCTGCATGTACTGCGTCTTCACTGACTGTTTCTTTCACCTCCTGTGTTGCTGTCAGTTGGGCTTGACTCAATCAACAACCAGCATAACCAGCCAACAATTTAAATAACAGTCAAAGGGGAGCCTTATTTTTTCATATGTTTTATTTAGGTCATTCTGCACTTGACAGTGCTCAAATGTGGGAAGAGGGATGATGTGTTCAAATTGTTTTTTATTCACTTTTTCCAGTCCCATCATGCCTAGCCTTTCTGAGGCAGCAATAGGAGATATATAGGAAATATCACCATAATAAGATTTTATACATACAGTATAAATAAGTATCTTACATAATGCATGTATATACACATTTATGTATGTGTGCACCATCTATGTCCTTCACATAGGCATATGTTGCCTTTATCATCTTATTGTTAGGAGATTTAGGGAAGAAGCAATAGAATTCTTGGCTGGAGCAGAGGAATGTTATGGTTTCATGTTGTTCATATTTTTGCATTTTTGTGACTCAGATAAAAGCTCAGCATGTTGCAAACTGACTTGAACAAAGTCAGGAAAAGCTCTGTGAAGCACTCTGCAAAAAGCAGATTTTGTAAGCATGAATGCCAACGATAAGATACTTTTCAACACTTTGTTTTCTTTCAGAGATTAAACCAAAGCTTCCAGAAAAGTATTCTGCTCCTGGACCTCAGATTGTCAGTGTTCACAGAGTCTATATTCAAACAAGACAAGAGAAACGCATTAATTTTACCATAGGAAGCCGAGCCTATTTACTTCCCAAAACATCTGTTGTAATTAAGTGCCCTGTACGAAGGTTCCAGAAATCACTTATCCAATGGGAGAAAGATGGACAACACTTACAAAACTCTAAAAGACTTGGCATCACTAAGTCAGGCTCACTGAAAATACACAGTCTTGAAGCTACTGACATTGGTGTGTACCGGTGCATTGCGGGCTCTGTGCATGAAACGTTTGTACTCAAACTCATCGGCACTGACAACAGATTGATAGAAGCACCAAATCTCAGAAAACATGCCAGCGAGACCAGCAACGCAGATCACAATGAGGCCAACAGCTTTGGGGCCAAGTGGCATAAAATGAGCAAAATGTGGCAAATGTGGAGTAAGAAGAATGAACTTTACCTGGGTGACAGGCAAGTAAACGATCAGCCATTGCTGCGAAACCTTGGAACCTTTGGGAGTAATTCAGCAGAAGACTTCAGCTCTCGTGGGTTCAAGAATAAACGACTGGAGGCAGCAGTTCTCCAGGGTGCCTACAGCATGGACACCATGCAGTTTGAAGAACTAATAAAGAATATAAGTCAGCTCATTGAAACTGGAGAAGTCAATGATGAGTTGGCATCCCAGGTCATTTATCAGTTATTTGCTGAATTATCTAGGACTCCACAACCAACTACTGAAAAATGGAAGGGGGCCCAGGATGAGAAACTTGCCTCGAAACTCGCAGGCAAATCACCAAATGAATCTGAACGTTTCACCACAAAAACTATTGGTAAGGTAATGTTTAACCAGAAGGTTCCAGTTATTATGAGGCAAAAGGAAACTCCTCGAGTTTCCTTCAACAAAACAGTAACTGTACGAATTGGAAATCCAGTTTTTCTGACTAAGAATACTCATGCTGTCAATCTCCTGTGTGAAACACCTGGTATAAGTGAAGCAAAATATACATGGACAAAAGATGGCAAGACATTAAAAGCCTCGGAGAAGTAAGTATCTTTTTTAATGACTGACATAGCTATCAACGGTAAAAATCCACTCTACTGTGCAATATTAAAACATACTATAGTAAAAATGAGATAAATATGAACACTCTGCTTTCAGTCTTTTGAGTATTTTTTTAACTTTATTTTCAAATGTCTGTCATGTTGTTTGGCTTTACTAGCATCTAAATTTATGTCCATTTTGATGATATTACATGGGAGGATTGACTTCTTTACTAGGTGAAGTGTTTTGGATGTCTGGACTGTATTTTGTGATCTACCTTAATTTCAGCTCCATCAGAGAATGAAGAGATTTATATTCAAATTAAGAAGCCTATTGGATTTGTTCAGATACCAGATACACTGGAAAGACATTAAAAACTTCTGTCCTGTTTTCATCTGTATGAAAACAAGTCTTGGTTCTTACTCATTTTAAAGAGGGAAAATATTGCTGATACCCACACCACCCTTCAACACAGTAAATCTTTAGGTATAAATGTAGCTCCATAAATTTAATTTAAAAAGAATGAATGAGCTTTTATGTTGGGGTTTTTTTTCAGTACTTTACAGATATTTCTGTTGAGGACAGTGGAATGCAAAACAATAAAGGACCTGTATTGCTATCACATTTGAGAGCTATGCCAGAAGAACAAGTGCAACAAGTGTGTGTTATATTCAGATATTTGCTCTAGACAGAGCAAATACTTCTCTTTACTGATAAATTAGAAGCTTACCTGATAATATTAACATTAGCTTCGTGTGTGAGCCTCTTGGAAATATAGCTAGCTCTTGAGTAATGAAAAAAAAAGATTCTGAAATGATAAAGGTACTTTTGGATATTTCTCAACATACTTAACTGATTAACCTCAGTGCCAAGAAAAATATACTTCTGCAGGGCTATCAATTAAAGCAAAGACACCAAAATGAAGCTGTTTTTAAAAGTGCAAATGTTTTTGGAAACGTGTAGCTCCCACCAGTTATGTTTATTTTGTGAAATAATTTCCCATTAACTTGTAGCAAGTGAGGCTTTCACTTTTGCGTTTTTGTTTATTCATGAGTATCTGTTTGATTCCTAATGTCTACTTTCATAAATTGCTTTCATTTTAGCCCGGACTGATACTCTTGCATTTAAGGAATATATTGGCAAAATAGGTTTCTTTACTGTTTTTTTTCACAGTAAGTTTTCTTATACCATATAGCCATATATATGTGTGTGTCCCCAAAAGCCAGTGACATTAATAGCATTACATCTGAAAAAAAATGTGAGGGGCTGATTATCTGCTGGGTTTGTAAAAGAAGGCTATACTTGAACCATGCACGAGGTGGCTTGTTTTGAGACACAAGTATTTTTAATATGCTTTTGTGCATCTCTTACTTCTGTGAGTGTGCTCAGTGTGGGAGAATGCCAGAGCTGTAGGTTTTTTGGATGTGATGAGTGTATGATATAACTCACTGCTGAGCAAAAGTAACAAGAGGGAAAAGTCCAGGCAGCTATTTTCAGCCTCTTTCCTGGCCTATGATGCTGTTATAAATTGCCCCTCAAATAGCAGATATGGTATTCAAGGCACCTTTGGGTTTTTGGTGGAAGACTTTATCTTTAATGATGATAATATTAAATAAACCCCAAAACCTACTGTAATCTGGAAGTCAGATTAGGTCATACATTTGTGAATTCCCCAATCCTTCTGAAAACCAAGCTTGCTCTGGAGAGATGGATTTTCTTGCCAAGCCTAATGCTTTTAATTATGGTAGTGTGATTTATTCATGCTGTTGTTCCCGAGGGATTCTGCTTTGTAGTAGCAAACTCGCTGTCCTCCAAAGGACTGCAGCTAGGACACAGTTTTGTAGAAGAAAGATACTTGAAGAATCTTCTATGCTCCCTTTTTGTAACCAAAGAGGAGGCAGAACTGTTAGCGCATGAGCTGGTTAAACTCCTAAGAAAGGAGTTGTGCTACTGTATCTGTAACTCTTACAAGAGTCAGCTGGGTTTTTTCTAGGGTGGTAACCCTTGCCTTTCCTTGAATATTCTGCAGAGTAATCCTGGACACTGTTGGAAAAGTGCAGATTCGGAATCCTGCTCAAAAGGACCTTGGTACATACGGATGCCTGGTTGTTAATGATTTTGGTTTTGATATGGAAACATCGTTGCTACTGCGTGCAGGTAGGACTGTAGCATCCACAGAACTGGGCATCTATTTTACTTTACTTTTGTATATAAGCAGCCATTCCCCAACTCCAATGTGAAGTGGTTTCTTCTGTTGGCAATCCGTGAAACTCTGCCTGATTTAATATGTAGCAGTAAGATGTTGCTCTAAAAGCACAGCAGGTGTGAACTCGGACTGCTGGTATCTATCCCACCTGTATTTTCTGGCTGCTGCTTTGCAAACTGAATTCTGTTCCAAATACGAGAGATTTAAATACAGGATGTATATTTGAAAGTCAAATAAAGCTTTCAAAACTGATTATCCCTTTACTTTCAAAGAGGTTCCTGTCATCTTGTCCTCTGTGTTAAATGTTACAAATCTGGAAGCAAGCAGTCTCTCAGCAATCGTTGGAGGTACAATTGTGGCAAGAATTGGAGAGAATGTTATGGTTGAATGTCCAGTGAAAGGTAAGCAAGAACTGCACTGAAGTTCCTTGTAGTGTTGGATTCAGAAGTTTACCTTACATCTTGAAAGAATTTAACGGTGAATGCATAAAATCATTGATCATTAGTCATTTTTTATTGGGTACGTCACTCACACCAGTCTTATTTCTTTTCTCTGTCACTTAAGTTTACACACAAGTGTACATGTTCAAACAGACTTTCTTTTAAAATACTTTTCTTTCCATGAAGGGGTCTGAGGCTCAACTACAAAGCTTAAAGCCTACCAGTGTGAATGACTATTTTGCTGCAATAGCAAGCATGGCCAGCTGACTTGCTCATCAGAGAACTTTCCTTATCCTTATTTGAGATGCACATATGTACAGACTATTGTTAAAACCCAAAATGAAATCTCCAGCCATAGCTTAATAGAACTTTAAACCTGACAGTCAAGTAAACCTACCTTTTAGAGCCATCAGTCTGCAGCTGCAGCACGGAAACAAAGCACCACGCCATGAGAGTGTGTAGACGTTTTCTAGCTCAACATCTGTGGAGCAGCATTTAATGTTAATCAGAGGCTATATGCATTAAGGAGTTCAGTACTTCATTTTATTTTCTAGTCCTTTGTTGGAAAAGTCAATACTTTCTTTTTAATCTAATCTAATTAATTTAAATGTTGAGATTTAACTTGCAGCAGCAATATTACGTCAAACATTTCATAAGCTAAGGGTCAGCCTTTTGTGCCTTGTTGAAGATGATGTATGGAAGTGCTAATAACAATGAACATTGCAAGTGAGTGCAAAGAGAGACTTCAGAGAAGTCAGTGTGCTGTTTATTGCTGGGAGAGTGCATATCAGAAGGCATCTTGGTGCTGAACCAGAGTAGTGATAGAAATATATATATGCAAATAGTTCTGCATACAATAGTGGCGCCAGGCTGACATATATTAGGACATGTGGCTCTGCTATTCACTGTTGTACCAAGGCTAATTCTTTGATGAAGTAACATTTTCCAGCTATAGTTTGGCAACTCTATGTATAACTGACCTACATCTCAAATTCAGCAGAGAGTTAATGTCAAACTATTAATATTAATATTGTTAGGATGGGTAAGCAGTTAGCAATTTAAATATAAATTAATATTTTCACATGGGACTGTAGATTTCCAAGTGCTTTAGAATTGTGTGTATCTGTGAGCCAAACTTCAGTTATGCTAAGACACCAGTGTTGACTTAAAAAATGATTTATCTAATTGCTTTATTTCCTGTCATTGCCAAGGAAGTAAGTATTACTGTTTGTGAATAAAATAGAGCTTGCATGGCTTAAAATGTCACAAAGCCTAGAAGCAGAAAAAGTTATACAATGATGTAAGCAGAGTTCTTCTGGTCTTCTTTCCTTAATGAAAAGTAATATAAAACTGGCTTTACAAGGTTGAACTTAGTAGCACTTTATGCTACTATATTTGTCTAACAGGTGGGACTCCAAAATATGTCTATTTGCAGTATAGTAGGATGAGAATTGTGAATGCTGATAAAACATCATGTGAATTATCAGACAAGCATTTCAATCAGATAAAATGCTAATAATTCTATGCATTCTAAAGATTCTGTTCTATAAACAGGCAATGTGAGAGTGCAAAAGTCCATTTCTCCTCATCAGACATGTTGAGTTACAGTAACAACCTCTTGCCTTCTTCAAATAATAGCTCACTGCAAATCCTTACAGTTATTATCTAGAGTAAAAAAATCATTGGACAGTGATGGAATGTGACTGTCAGCTGAGGATCTCTTAGAATGAATTGTAAAATTAATTAGAAGAGAGAGCCCTTCTTTTAGTGTCAGGGAGACCTTGGCTAAATCTGGAGCACCTTTTCCTCACTGCCCTTCCCCCTGAACGCTCAGAAAGAAGGATGTGGGTTTTTTGTGGATGACATCTTCTCTGCCTGTCCCGAGTAAAGTATTACTAGATAAAAGACTTTGTGTGTTCTTCATGTTCTGCTACATACTTATTCAAGATCCTTCTACACAGATGTTAATTATGCAGATCTGTCAGGGTATCAAGCAGATATATCTGATCAATTAGACTTTTGCTAGCTCGCAAAATAGTTCTTCGTAAAAAGAACCATCTAATAAGTAAGGTATCTCTGTGTGTGTGTGTGAAGAATTAATACCATGCCACTAGCAAGATTCTTAAATTGCTTTCAAATTTCTTGGCTGCACTGACTTCTGAGTTCTTTTTCTCTGTCGGCTGGGAAACCTACAATACTTCTTTATAGTTGTTCAAACAATAGTTTTCTCTGTGAATAAATCTCCATACTGAGTTCTGCATTTTGTGTCTAGCAGTGTAAGGTCTATTCAGAAATTTTCTTCCTGAAAGACATAAATATTCTGTACACATGCAAAATTATACTGATGGTTCATTTAGGAGAGAATATCATGCCATAGAGCAGAACTTCAGCTGGAAGTAGGAGCAGCCTACCCAACAATCTGACAAAGACAGTTGTAAAAGGTAGAGAGGAGGTGATGTTAGTAGGGAAAGATACACTCCCCAACTTCCTGTGCTGGCTGTGTATTCCATTTAAGGGGCTTTGGGTTCGTTGGTGCATGTTACACAGGATGGTTCTTGTTTGATGGTCGTAATGGAAAGGATGTGAAGTTTAATATTCCATGTAGTGTTAGCCAGCGGACTACAGGTTTTTTTCTTACTCCATTGTTACTGATTTGGTTTTTTGTCCTTTTGAAAATCTTTCTTGCACACTCCAAAAATCACATTGTGATTGAAAAAGAAAAAGCCTCTGAAATGCTCTAGAGCAGTGTATCCAGATAAATGGAGGAACATGAAAGAATAGATTAAGAAAAGCTAGCTAAATTGCTGAAGCTGATAGTATCAATTTCTTTTCTCTTTTTATTTTATAAAACCCCATTTTTCCACTAATTATAATAAACTCACTTTTATAGCTCCCACACGAGCATATGCTAGAAGATATTAATAACATTCTGGATAGATTCATATTCCATTCTTACAGCCAAGAGCTTTTCAATCAACACACATGGTATAAATATCAATACTGATTGCTCCAAATTGCTCTTGGATAACATTTATTGTATTTTCAGAAGAGATCGTCTTGTGATTATTACTAAAATAAACTAAAACTGTCAGACTCCATTTATTGTGAAACCTTGCAAGTTCTAAGTTGAAGTAAAATGGGGAAAAAAAAAGAAATTACGTGTAAAATGTGCATTGTCTGCCACCTGCTGGGGAGAGAGTAGCAGGGAAATACACTGCACCGAGATTGCATCTACTAGAGACCTTATATTGCATCTCTGAAATATCTTGGCACAGAAGCTTTTAGAAGTAACAACTCCATCTCCTTCCAAATTCTGCATGACTATGAACATATTTTGACTCTCTAAGAATAAAATATTGGTTTAAAAATAGTTGGAAATACACAAAACCTATTGAATGAAGGTCATCTTTTTGCATGTATGTTTCACAAAGGTAGATTAGCTATTTGCTGGAACTTGAAATAGGTTCAGCTGAATCAAGAATTCTGTTTTCCATCTGTTCCTTCATTTACCCATGCCATTCCAAGTGTAACTCTGAAGCTGTTCTTTGTCTTCTATGCTTATAACCCCTAAGCTTTAACTGCTTAGAATAGCAGCTTAACACGTAAGATTCTGGCACTTTATTTCTTTTAGGGCTTTTTGTGTGCCTTCCTTCTTCAATTTGCAAAAAAGTGTCAAGAAGTTCCTTAGGCAAAGCTTAACAAATTCTCATAGTGAAAGGAAGAGGCTAGCTCATTGGTTAGTACCTGATTGAATGACTAGAAAGAAGAAGTGGCCAAATTTTACAATGGAGAGAGGTTGCCAGCAGGGAGCCCCAAGACTCTGTTTTGAGATTTGTGATGTTCAACATTAATATAAAAGTTCTGAAAAAGAATGCAAACAATTAGTTGACTAAAGCTGTGAAGAATCAACATTTATAAGGGCTAATTATATCTAAAACTCTGTGAAGAGTTGTAGCAGGATCACACAAATAATGCTTTAGCCTTAAACTTCTGCAGCTGGAAAAAAGATAGAATTCTCTTTCAGCTGACAGCCAGAGAGCTAAACAAAGCCCAACACCTGTAGCAAGAGTGGGATGGGAAGGGGTCTTGCTTCATGAACACCTCTAAGGAGGTCACCAGATGTCAGTAAGTATATTTAAACCCTGCCAGATACTGGTACCACCTAGGAAGAGGGACTGTAGCATGGCTGATAGCAAGAGACAGAGTTATAGCTTTGAAAGACTATGAGAGAATGGGCCAGTGTCAGAGGGCAGGTTGGAGGGTCAGACCAAGTGCCAAAACACCACATGCTGGCTATCTGTCCAAGACTCTTATTCCCAGTGGTCTTCATCTTTTTTATAGAGGTCATTTCAGTAGAATCATGGTTTAGGCTTTTTAGGGTTTGCTAGAAGTTGATTGCTCAAGCATAATTCAGGTTAATATAAAGACAGTTTGTGACTTCTGCTGGAGAAAATATGAAGATGAAAGAAGTTGCGTTGTAAGCTGTGCTAAATCCACTGGAGTTGTTACTGAGTGTAAAAGAAATAATAATCAGATGACATCCACTGAGTACATTACTGGCCCAGAATGATTCCCTCTGAAAGATGACATGCAAATTTAGCCTGTGAAGTTGGGTAAACTTCTAGCAAAGTGCAGCAAAATGTGATTTGTGCCAGCACAGTTCTGCCTTGCTCTTGAATGGGAAATACAGAATACAGAGATTCAATATAGCTGGGGAAAAAATTTCTGAAGACATATCCAATGTTATAGAGCAACTGGTTAGTATGCCAAGATTTTTATGGTGTGTAATATTTCATAGGGCTTTCAAGATTGGAGGAAATTTGGTTTTGAACACCGAATATTTTAAGGATACCCTATAGTGTGGATTCATTTTTTTCTTTCGTTTTCTAAACACGTTTTTCACAATCCCATCCAGAGCTGGAGGGGTTTTTCCCGTAATATTTGCTGTCCCAGGGCCACTCACAGTGGAAAATGACATTTTTGATGGAACATACTGTATTTTAGAGGTGCTCCAGTGCTAGTGGAAAATAACCTATGTTTGAGGTCAGAAAAATAGATTAATTCTAAAGTTTTATGGCCACTTAAGTCTACAGTAGAAAATTTAACATCAGAGGATTTAGATCCATTGCAAGAGTAAGATTCTGGTTTTTAAGGTTTTTGTAAGACTAAGGAGGCCTGAGTTCAGGAATACATCTTTGCTCATTAAGAACAGTTCCAGCCATCCTTAATTTTCAGCATGTGTTTAATTGCATTCCCTAATAGGGATGGGTTTAATCCTATGCTTAAGTGCTTTCCTGACTTGGAGCCATAGGATATGATTGTTTGATTCTGCTACTAGCTGATGTCAGTGATGGATCTCCTATTTCAATCACTGGGATCTAAACTGCACTTGGGGATTCTGAACCTTTGGCAGTTGGAGTGAGTCAATACCTTTGGGCTCATCCTCAGCTGCATCTGCGTGGAAGGGGGTATGAAGGAAACAAAGGTGGCTACAGGCCATCTCTTACCTCTTCCTGGTTTTGTACTGGCTGAGGATCAAACCAGGAATTCTTCAGCTTGAAAGTAGTATTTTTTGCATGTAGGTAGGGAATTACTTCCTTCCAGGATTACAAACTGGAAAATGTACTGCTTTCCTAATGAGAAGGTCTATGAAATGATTCCTAGAATGATTTGGTGTCTTCTAATTGATACAGAAAGGCAGGCAATCTATAGAAGAAGCTTATGTAGATGTGTTAGATTTGAACAGTAAGGTGAAAGAAAAGATGTTTTTAAACTATCCAGGAAAGAAAGAATGGTAACAGTGGAAACTTGAGTCAGAATAGAAGACAGAAAATTATAGTGGTGAGGAGGAAACATTTTTACAGTTCAATATAATTAGCTGTTAAACATCGCTGTTAATAGTCTTCTAGCTACAGTTCTGTGATGGAAAAGGCTCTTAAAGACAGTGTGACTGTGATTTTTGTTCATCTAAAGTCCCTATGTAAATCAACCTTTGTATAAGGGAGAACTGAGTATCTGCAGTAAAATCCAACCTTGTGCACAGGACAAACTCCTCCATGAAGTCCTACAAGTATGTCTCAAAGCTTAAATATAATTTCAGTTCCTGTAAGAAAGAAAAATGAAAACACAAACTCATCATGTTTGGGTTATTTTTGCTTAGTTTAGTTTCTACTTAGATAAGGAAACAGTACTTAAAACTTTTAAAGTTTTATTTACATGAAAACTTAAGAGTAAAACACAGGTTTTAGCTCTTAATTATTTGCCTGTAATTTTGATGATATGCTTGAACTCCATGCTGCAGTTTCTGTGTAGGAAAATCAGCACTTTTCACAGTGCTACCTCAAGAGTCTTGTCACAAGAGGAATGTGGGAATTGTGTGCTTTGCCTGCTTTCTCATAAGACCTAGTAAGTGAGACTTGACTCAGTGTGCAGGGAAAAAAATCTTATCTCAGGAGTAGTAAATATGGAGTCTAATTTTTTAAAGAAAAGCCTAAAAAATGTGTGACAGAAGCTTTTTCACCTGAAATGTATAAATGGAGACTGCTTGCTGGGCTTGTGCTATGTTACCAGGAGTTTTATGCAAAGCAATGTTAAGCACAGACACGATTAAAAAGGTAAATGCACACCTAACAGTAGGGGTTTTAGCACTTCCAACAGTAAGAGCTTCTCCTGATGGGAATTCCAGAAATGACAGTATACACAAGTATACTAAGGGTCTGTCATGAGAGTTATGGCAGAAGAGGATTTTTCACTGGCAGTATGAACACACAGAGAAATTGAAGCTGTTCAGAAGAGCTTGAAATGTACACACTTCTTCCCAAAGAATGCCAAGGAGCTGGACTATAAGGGATGGATCTCTTTTTCTCGTGCTGTTTCTTTAATCCATTTATAGGGTGTCAATCAGGAGATGAAATAACACCATGCAATAAGCATTCTTCTGGCTGGATTCTCTGATGCATCTCTCTGGATGCACAAAGCTGAAAGCTTTCTATCTCATTCGTGTGTGCCAGTTTTGGGTTCCCCTGAAAGGCAGGGTCAGAGGCCCCTGATTTCTAGCATACAGCTACGTCCTGAGTGCAGACTTGTTCTGCAAACTGAACTCCAGTCAGCTTTTAAAAGGCTTTACATGTCTCTGAATGGGTAGAAGACTAGAGACATGGCAGTTTTTATAGGATAAAATCTAGGATACAAACCAAGTTTGGAAGAAATATTTTACTTAAATTAAATCCCAGGACTGAGGTACATTTCTGAATGCTGTGGTGAGAGCAGAGGGCTGTATCATGGAGTGATATTGAGCTGAAGTTTGACAGAGACTTTAATATAGATAGAATATAGATAGAAAGATAGACCTTTCCAAACTTTTTTGTGTTTTGTGGAATTTGACTTAAAATCTTTTGACTTCAATTCCATCTCAACTGTACTGCTTCTGGCTTATTTTTGGCTCTGATTGGTCTGCAGGATTTTGGTGCCAGTGAGGGTAGTCTGGCTGCAAACTTGTAGGCCTTAGATTAAAACAGCTCGGCATCCTCACAACACCTCCTCAGCCCATCTGTAGAGTAAGTATATATGCCTGAATGGCCATGGAAAGTACACTGTAAAGGGAAAATATGTCTGAGAATGATACACTTTAGCCAGAAAGCTGGGGTAAAATGGAAAAAAGACCCCTAAAACAAGACCTCATGCTAATTCCAAAAGGATTTTTTGAAGTGGCATAAAGCTTCTGGAAATTTTAAGAACAGCCTGATTTTTTTGGACCCTTGTGCACTCTGCAGATCTAAACTTTGTTTTATGCAGTTTTATTCAGTAAAACACAATCTCAGAAGTTTAAAAGCACTGAACAGCTGCTAAATTGTCTAGAATAAAATCTGTGATTATGCAGAAGAGTGTTTCTGTCTGCTGTCTTTCTGGACAAAATGGTGGGGGAAGCTTTTCCCTTCAGTGAAATAGCAGGTTCCAAAAAATATGTCTGGTTCCTATTACAGCAAAGGAAAAACTTGAGGTGTGCATTGGAAGTGCTAAGCCAGTGATTGAAATGTTAAAGTTGTTCCTAAAGATTATTCCACATCATGAAGACATCATCTGTAAAGTAATACTGCACAACGATCTGTGAAGAGAGGAGACTGAATTAACATTGAGTATGGCTGAAACTTCCAAACGTCCCACATTCAGGTCAACTTCTATAGCAGAACCTGTTTTGGTAGCCTTCAGTGATCACTGTTCAACGTGTTCAGTGAAAAAAAGAGTTCAGGTGAAAGACAGTTTAACTGCTCTGACTTATCTTGTGCTCTGTACCTTTGTCCACCTCTGTGGCTAGTCACTTACCCTGTGATTTTTCTATGGTTTTGGTGCTTAGAAAGAGCACTTCTGGTGCAGCAGCTCAACCAGAGCACAAGCTATGAAATGTCTGATTTGCCAACTTGCAATGTATCTTTTTAAAGGCAAATGTTTGAGGAGAATAAAACAGTAGAAGTCTCCTCCCACAGAGGTTGTACTGCGCTAGTAGAAAAATCATCTCATTAAAAATAAATGTCCGAAGTCATTTACTGATTAGAATGGCAACTTATCTGCAGATGCTGTGTTTCTCAGTGTTCAAGCATTGCAGTAGGAATGATGATAGACCTTTGGCTTTCTATAACATGGTAAATGAGATTGCTTAGCAGCTGAGCCCTTCTTTTGGTTGTTACAACTCTTTATGTTCCTTTTCCTCCACACTGCATTTTTACAAGTTGTATATATGACATCTGCAACTTGGAGAAGTTTTAGGGAGATTTTGGCAGCAATTAGCTACATGTATTTTCTAATCTAATTGACAAATTTATCATTTTTTTCTTCAAGAGAAGTATTTGGCCTCCTTTTCATTATTTTTTTTCTCTATTTTTAATTAAAAATTGAGTATTCATTCCTTCATGTATTCAGGGAGGCAAGTTGAATGAAAAGATGCTGTGCAGATCTTTGTCACTTGGTCCTAATTGGTGTTAATGACCTCACCTTTTCAGTAGCAAGACACATGAGCACGTTGCTCTTGTAGGTCTGGTAGCAGTTTTCACTGTGAGTTTGCCTTACAGTGTAATCTTAGAGGGATGCTGAATTATTAATAAGGCTCACAACTGAGATATTTTGGTGTGATTGGAAAAAGTACTCGTTTGTGGCAATACTGTTACTTTGGTTTATGCTATCTGTGAAATGAGAAAGGAATGGACAGTACTTGGATGTTAGGGTAGCATCTAGCAATATAAAACCTATGGTTTATTTCCCATGATAAATTTTTTAATTATTTGCATTTTCCAGGTGTTCCACAACCAAATGTAACATGGTTTAAGAAGAAGGACATTCTACAAATCAATTCTTTCTTAGTTTTGAATGGCTCTTTATTTCTGAAGAACGTTTCCTATGAAGATGCAGGAACATACACATGCAGAGCAACTAATGCTCTCGGAAAAGCTGAGGCTGCATCTGTTCTCCACTTAACTGGTAAGTGCTAAATAAGAATTCCTTACTGATAACAACAGTGAGCCACTTTGATTATGAGGTTTAACCGGTAAAATAGTTGGGGGGATATTTAACACTTTGTTATGATATTTTTTTTTATTGCATCTGACTTCCTGGGATCTGTTCTCTATTCTGTTTCCTGTAACAGTGGATCTAGGCACAGATGGTCTGACTTGTGACTTCTTCAAAGGTTGTTCCATCTTCTTACTTCCAGGCAACAAATATCAGCCCTTAAAACATCAGACACACTAGAAAACTAAATCCACTGTCATATTATATTCTTCCAGTGCTTTTTTCTAGAGGAATGGGGCAGGCTTTGAGAAAATCTGCAAGGAAATGCAGTGAAATGAAAATAAAGGCTATTTTTTACTTTGGTGATTTTTTGGTGATGTTTTTTATTTTGGCTTGTGGGCATTTTTTTAATTATAGAAGTCAATAAAAAGTAGAGACATGGAAAACAAAAGTTCTGGATATGAACTGCTAACTCTCAGAATAGAAAGTGTAAAAAAAAAATTACATTTAAATGACTCCATTGTAAGTAGATGAATAATGTAATACTGTATAATACAATCATGCCTTGCCTTGGAAAGAGCTCCAATAAATGGATCATTCAGCTCTGGAGATTAACTTTCTCACCATTTTGCTGTGTGCAGTACAATGCAGTTATACAAGGCCAATCCTGCTACAAAGCTTTCTTTCTTAGATCCACGTGTAGGGTAGGTTAGAGATGTTTAGATCTGCTGGCCAAAGAAGACCTACCAAAGACATAATAGGAGTCTCTGTGTGAGGATGAGTGTAGACTGAAGTTCCCTTCTCGCTTTCAGTTTTTGTGGAGTACTTCAAAACTTTGTGTTCTAGAGAGGATTGCTGTTGTAATGATGTGAGTGGGAAGATTGCTCAAGAGGCTGAAATTTGTTTTTATTATTGGTCACATGACATTAGTTTAAATAAATCTTAACTAGCTAGAAAAGGGCCAAATTCTGCAGGGTTTTTGGCTGTGCGAAACTACAATGAAATGGGAGTAATTCTGGTGTCAGAACTTGCAGATTGCACTGACATAATGTTGTCAAAAGCATCATTATGTCAACCTTTTGGATTTCACTACAGCAATTACTGCCTGACCTGAGGCAGTCAAGCAGTAGAGCAAAAACTGTGCAGCCTTCCTGATAAAAGCTCCTAAAGACTGACAAAGCAACTAGCCTTTTGCCTGTGTGGAACTGGCCTCACTGGGGTTCTGTGGAGAATTGGTTGTCCTGGTGTTGATGCAGACAAGCAGGAGGCTTTGTACAGACATTGCACACTAAGGAAAAATGTTGAACTGATGTAAAATGACCCACGGAAGTTAGAATATAACAAAAGATTTAAAATGTTCTGGAAAGAGAATCATAGATACTATGAAGAAGTTCCTCACTATGACGGTGGTGGAACACTGGAACAGGTTGCCCAGGGAGGTGGTTGAGGCCCCATCCCTGGAGGCATTCAAGGTGAGGCTTGCCAGGGCTCTGGGCAAGCTGATCTAGTTGGGGATGTCCCTGCCCAGTGCAGGGGGGTTGGACTAGATGACCTCCAGAGGTCCCTTCCAACCCTAACCATTCTATGATTCTATGAACGTTCATTAAAACAGAAATGTTGACTAAGTGGTGAGGACTGTGTGTTACTGACAGATTGCCCACATTTTTGGCAGTTATTCTGTCTGGTATATGATAAAAAGGAGGAGTTGCTATAGTAATAGGCATATGATTCCACATACTTCATCCTATCTCTATGCATAAGGAGATTTTAAAAGATTTTATTTTTTTTCTGTGGTAGCACTATGTCATCATTCCATCTAATGGAACAGAGGAATTGGCCTGATTCCACTGAGACAATTAATTCTCTTAAAGTTTCTGTATGTGAATGAGTAATAAATTAGTAAATAACATTGTCATGAGAAACGGGAAATACATATACATCCTGTAAATCTTGGTTTTATGCTAAGTGTTACAAGCTTATTTTTCTCATAAATAGAGTTCAATAAATTTGATTTAGAAAATTGCATAAGCAATATAAATAATTTCTGCATTTCTCTATTTACATATTTGAAGTATATTTGTTAGATGGACAGTTTAAATGCATAAACTAAGTTGATCTTAAAGATCTGAAGAGGATGCTCAGGGGAGGCCTTGTCTCTTTCTACGACTACCTGAAAGGAGGTTGGAGTGTGATGGGGGAAGATCTCTTCTACCAGGTTAACGGTTATAGAGCAAGAGGACTTGGCCTCAGGTTGCACCAGGGGAGGTTTAGATTGAATGTTAGGGAAAATTTCTTCACTGAAAGCGTTGTTAAGTATTGGCACAGGCTGCCCAGGGAGGTGATGGAGTCACTGTCCTTGGAGCTGTGTAAGAAATGCATAGATGTGGTACTCAGGGCCCTGGTGGTGATAGGTAGATGGTTGGGCTTGATGACCTTAGAGGCCTCTTCCAACCTTAATGATTCTGTGATTCTGTAATTCCAAAGCACAATTATCCTTCTGCTTCATAACTAGCATGCTGGATATTTCAATAATTATTTTTTTTTAACATCTTGATTTAATTCTTGCTGAGAATAGATCTTGTGTATTGTGTTACAGAACAAAGATTTACAGAGAATAACACTCTATTATCAAGGGGAAGCAGAAGAAAGCGTGTCCTGATGGCATCTGGAATTGGTACAAATGTCAGCGTGGTACCCGGAGATCCACTAAGAATAGGTAGGTTGTCTTTTCTGCATTGTTAGTTAAATTACATATTTTTATATATATATATTTATTATTTATTCACTTTGTTAAAATGAGGAAAGCCCCATGGAGCAAGTGACCTCAAACCATATCTCAGCTTTCTGTTACCAGGGAGGGAGCATCAGAGAAAGGCACACCATTATTTTTTGATTCAGCTTTTCAAAGAATGTTTTAAAATGGTGGCTCATTAGGCATTGTCCAGATGACCACCATGAGATTGAAGCTGCATAATTTCTCTTTGACTTCCACTTGAAAATGATGGTAGGAGATTCAACTGGTCTCTATTTTTCTGTCTAAATTCGTATATCTGTTGCCATTCCTCCTTGTGCCTGTAGAGTGAAAATGCAGCAATTTCTTTGAATGTGTTTATAACTCCTTTCCAAAACAGATAGAAACTCTTCCATTACAAATCTGTTTGCATATTGTAGAGTCTAGGATGAAATCTTTGAGCCATTAAATTAATTATTCCCCTTCCTTCTTTGTTTGTGTAGAAGTTAATTTTTTAAGAACTTACTAAAAGGAGAATATAAAAGTTATGGTAATTCTACAGCAGCTTACACAGCTAATAAATTTTGGGGGTAGTCTGGACTTTGGACCATAGCTTGGACTTCAGTGAATTTATGCATACTCTTTTTTATTATTATTATTATTTGACTGGTAAGGTCGTTTGTGTAGACTCACACAATCACACATAGTTATTCACAAACATTTCAATGTGTTTTAGAAAACCCTGCTAAAATGCTGTTGATTTTTAGGTTGCCCAGTGCTGCCCAGCTACAGAAATACAGTTCGCTGGCTTTTCGGAGGTAGTCCAGTTGAGGAAGTTAAGACCTTGGAATACCGAACCCTGGTTGGGGGCCGTATCCTAGAGGTGAACACCAACTCTGGCCAATTTGCTGGACAATTCCAATGTTGGACTTCAGCTAGTGCAAAACCAATGTCAGTTTGGGTAAATGTCAAGAAGGAAGGTTTGTTGAAAATTATATGACAAATTCTTAAATTTTAAAGTATTTTCTTTCACTCTGTGAAGATTTTTCTGAAACCTCACCTGCTTACATACACAGAAAATTATTAATAAATGAGGCACAGTCTGAAAATCACTTGGGGTCTGCTGTGGCCCCTGGTGCGATAACTGTGCCAACAGCAGAGGGAGCATTAAACTCATTGCCCATGGTAAAGTGTGGGGAGTGATACCCATGTTCCTATAATCCTTGTATGGGTAGGATGAGCTCATTAGCCTTCTGGCAGTCATCCTAGGAGAAGGACAACTCTGATTCCAAACCCGGGCAGATGGAGCTCGTTTAGCCCTGTGAGGCCTTCCATCTAAGAGAAGGACACTCTAATAAAACCTCTGTCCTAAGGACCTCGCTGCCAGCGTCCAAGCTTGCTAGGCCCTGGCAGATGAACCTTAGGACTAAAGGGTGGGTCCAGCTCTGCGCATGCTGTGTCTCACCTAAAAAAAAATCCATAGCACAGGCTCGAGGGTGCTATCTGCTATCCTCTTTTTATCAGTGCGCTTGGAAAAGGCGCTGATGAGGAGCGTGGATGGAGCCCTCCCTGGATCTTCGTTCGCGAAGCCTAGCCATACATACATTAATAAATACACGTTTAACCTCACATATGTGAATAGTCCCATTTAAATCAATAGAAAATATCCATTCTTATAGTTGGATATGGGAATTAATGTGTATCCAAATGTTGTGTAGAGGTTCTTATTTCTTACCTGTGTAGCTGAGAGAATATTGCCTGATTATACATGCTGTGTATAAGTGTATTCTCAGTGACTGCAAGTGGATTGCTTTTATGGATAAGAATGGTTCTGGTATTCAGGGGGTTGCAGAGTCAGTTATATTTCAAAGTAGTTTTACTGAAATGTATCTGTGATCAAAATCTTTATTTTTAAAATCAGAAGTAAATCAAAATATGAATGAATCAGAAAATAACCTGATAGAGATTATTAAAAATATATCCAGGCATTGGTCCTAATACAGATCTCATTAAAGTTATCATTCCTGAACAAGTCTGGTCTGGTCTGGAAGTATCCACCTGTAGGCTTCAGCTGGACTGCCTTTTAGTTGTCCAGTAACCTTTCCAGTCAGGCTGATCAGTATTTTGGGGAGATTCAATTTTCCAGTCATGAACTTTAACTCTGATGTTCATGGAAATACCTCATCACTGCAATACCCTTGTGTCCATAGGACTGCAAAATCCCCTTTGGTGGTTTTTGCACAGTAGGCATACTGAGGGCACTTCTGAGCAGTATCATCATAGTTAAACAAACAATACAGTCTCTCCATCATAGTTACAGTCAGTAAATTTAACTACTTCTACTTTGAAAAAGGCCCTTTTTGTATTATTTTAAGAAACCCAGAAGTAATAAGGAAACATTGAAAAACAATAAGTTAAAGAATTCATTATATGCAGGAAGAGTGAGCCTGTGGACACAGCTGGTAGCTATCAATTATTCTTGGTTATTACAGAAAAATCTGACTCCTCCTGTGATCACATAAAAATCTGTCAACATTGCACAGTACTTCACCTTTTACCAAGTGTCAGAAAAAAAAAAAGAATTGTGGGGGAAGGGGTAAGTGTGGAATTGTGACTAAATATAAAGGTAGTAATTGTTAGAGGTGATTGGGTTTTAATATAAAATGCCTTTTAAAACAAATTCCTTTTTCAATTTGCCATATGCCTCAGTGCAAATTATTTATGCATTAAATACTTTTCTATAGCATAGTACAGGATTCTCTTAAATCCTCAAATTATGTGAAGTGTCTGGAATAAGATGAGTGTTCTTCAGAATAACTTACAGTAGAACAGCAGGAAACTTAGAGAACCTGATCTACAGTTTCCTTTTCTTTAATGCTTATTGTATAAAAATGTTATGAAAGCTTTAAAAGAAGTTCATCAGCTCCTACTGTGAGCCAGCCTCTGCCCTTCATGTGCACATATGCTGATCCTTTTTGCCTTCTAGAGAACTTCATGCTCCTATATAAGTGCTGAATTTGAGGGGAAGCTGAGTAGGACTAAATTCTGCTTTGGCTTCTGATCCTTTTCCACAATGCTGAAATAGTTGCTTTTCTGTGGAGGATGTGGTGTCTATCGAGCTTACAAGATATGCTGTTTAATCAATTAAAATGTGACAGAGTTAGATTGTATAGTGCTTCTTTCACACTACTTTCAATTGTGTTTCTTAGATTATAAATGGGAATATGCTGAGTGGAATCCTTGCTCTGCTAGCTGTGGGAATTCAGGAACCCAATCCAGAAGACTACAGTGCATGAACACAGAGAAACAAAAAGTAAATGAATCATTATGCAGAGAGCTGCAAAAGCCAGTGATTATTTACCAGTTATGCAACACAGATGACTGCCCTGCCAGGTAGACTCCCTTCTGCTCTATTTCCATGTACTCTGTGTGTATTAAAATGCACTAGCAGCCTCCTGCTTTTTGCCAGTGGAAAAATACCGAAAAAGAACTAGTAGTCTAAAAACACAGATGCAGTTGCAGATTACCCTCTTAAAGTCTAGCCATTCAGAGCAGATGACAGAGTTAGGAGGATGCTTGAGCCATCATCTGTCGAGATCTTGATGGAATAAATGTCGATGAGTTATGACACCTGTCACCTTAGTAAGTAACTAGATTTGTACCATTGATTTTGTAAGTTATGGGGAAGAGCCCCATCTTTCTGCAGCAATGTTAAATCCAGCAGGAGCTGTACAGTTTACCTAGTTAAACCTTTTGGGTAACAAGTGGTGCAACTGCTATTAGTGTATATTGAGTCACAGTTATCTTAGAAGTCATCAGTTAATCAAATTTAAAGACCTTGCTTAACAACTGGGAAAGTTGATTCTACATTTCCTCACATCTAAAACTTGCAATGAGAGGTTCTTTGGATTTTTATTCGCGAACAGATTGTTGCAAAGTACCAGCAAGTTCATGGCACTTTCACAGTTGCTATAAATTTTTCTCTGCATCCTTTAGGTGGGTAACTAGTCCCTGGTCTGAGTGCTCTGTGTCTTGTGGCAATGGATTTCGCTATCGACAAGTAGCTTGCCAACAAGTAAAAGCCAGTGGCAGAGTGCTGACACTGCTACCAGATGCTTGTTTACACAGAGAACGTCCCGTGGGAAGGAAACCCTGTAAGGGTCATTTATGTACAGTGGGGACAGTACAGACTAAAGGACAGGTAAGTTACAGACTTTGTCTGGGAACTCCTTGTATTATACAGGTGTATGATCAGGATTCATATCATTGGCTGAACAGGAGCTATATAGCACTGGTTGTAATTCCCTTTCAGACCAGCGAATTACAGATCTTGTTATTTTCATTTTGTGATGTCTGAGCTACTTTCATTTGTTGAAGATGATGTGATCCAAAACCTGAGTATTATTTTCAGGATATTTTATAAGCTAATCTGTTGCTATATATTCCATTTTAAGCTAGTATATTGCTTTTCTTGCAGTCTTATAAGAACACAGTTCATATAGGTGTGAAATTGTCAAAGAAGTATGAAAGTGCTTCAAAAGCAATTGCCACAGTATTTAACACACAGAACTCTTTCTTATGTTTCTGTTTCTCCATTTGTGCAGTAAACTTCTGTTTATGTAGGTTTTCTAGAATTATTATACACAGCGTTTACTATTTAATGAGCAAAGTAATGAATTTAGAGAAATACTGTTCCTGTATTCCTGAAGAAGATACTAGCAAGGCAAGGCTGTGGTTTGAAGAGCTACAGAAAGAATGTAGCACTAGAGATGTGAAATGATGAGAGCATGGACAATGGATTTAGCTTTATGAGTAGGAAAGAAGGCCAATATCTTGGCAAAGTTGCACGTGGAGAATCCAAAATATCTAGGCCTTATCCAAACTGATGTGTGATAGGGTTGAAGAAGGAGAAATAGAGATGAAGAACTATGAGTTGTTTCTGTAACTGGGTAACTGCCTTAGAAGGGTAATTCTCTGCTTATTAACTTGTTTTTTTCTTTTTCTTTCCCCTTACCCTTTTCTTCTCACTTCTCAGTGTGCTGGTCGCTGTGTAGGCCGCCCTGTAGATTTACAGCATCATCACTTTATATGTCAACTTCATAATGGGTCTTTGGTGCCAAACTCTTCTTGTGATGAAGGAAAGAGGTATAAAATTTTAAGTAGTACACATTAGATTCTTTAGATGATCAAAGATACAGGATTGTCAATGCAGTATAAGTATGCAAATTCTCATGTATCATAGACAAGGAAAGGAGGTAGTGACAGTCATCCTTGTGTATAGACTGGATGAATTCAGAACCCCAAGGAGGGTAATGGGTTGGATCAGTGTCCTCCACTGTGCTAATGACAAAGCTAGAAATAAAGAGAATCTCAATTCCTAAAAAGAAAGTAGATCTGCCATAACTTTATTACTGCTGAACTAGGTCTCTTCTGATACAACTTTTATCCTTGTCTACTGCTGCCCAAATTTTATAAAATAAGATTTTTCCTTATCTTGTGGACCATGTAAATTGGTTTGTTAGTTTATGATTACTGAAATAAGGTGTACGTCTCTGCATAAATCTATCTCATTCTGCTTCTTAATATGCCTCTTACTTCTGAGGTATATGTGAGGTATGTGAAAACAGAATTGTTGAGAAGGTGTGACTTTTACTTCTAGTACACATTCTTTATAAGAACTCTTTTAATTTGGTTTACTATCTTTAAACAGCTCCCTTCAATATGAAAAGTACAGACTTTACACCTCCACAAAATTTTAATCAGCAATTTGCTTGGGGCTATGCTATAGAACATAGATGGATGGTAGCCTCTATAAAACACCGTAATCTCTAAAGGACTGAATTAAAGACAAATTAAAACTCAACATGAGAGCCTGGGGGGCAAAAAACTTTGTTCCAGATAAAATGTGTAGGTAGGGTAATGACAAGCAGGGAATAAATGGGTAACAAAGTAAATAAATGAGAATTGTTACCACGTTTCTAGATTACTGAACCCAGCTCTTTGTAGTTCTTGCTCTAGAAGTACTTCTGAAATGTGAGCATTTGAAAGCATTTCTGCTGCACATATAATGAAATTTTGGCTCCACTGAACACTGAAGTACACAAGGAAACTTCCATTTACTACTAAGAGCCATGATTTTACTTTGGCAACTTCAAGTGTTTGTGGGGGGGTTCAGTGTCAGCATAGAAATACTGTGTTCAGGAGCGAGGTTTTGTGTGAAGAACTTACAGCATCCAGTACACAGCATTTCAAGGTCAGTTAAGTTTTCCTAAAAGTGAAACATTTTTTCTACTCCAGGGTTATGGAATTGGTGTAAAGAAAGAGAGCCTTGTCTTTTGTTTCCTCACAAGTGAGACATGATAAATGGGCATAAAATGAAATTAAGGGAATTGCATTTAAATGTAAGAAAAAATGTTTTCTTGTGAAGGTTTTCAAACGCTGGAAGAGGTTACCCAGAAAGGTTATGTAGTCTCTGTCTTTGGAATTATTCAAAGCACAAATAGTCTCAATTAACCTGATCTGGTTCACTGTGCTATGAGCAGGGGGTGTGAGCTAATCAGCCTCTGGAAGTCCCTTCCAACATCGGTTCTACGATTCTGTGAGTAAGGCCTTAGCACAAAAGTAAACATTTCACTGCCATTTTATTTTCTTCCACAGGTCTCCTGTCAGAAGAAACTGTTCTTCAGAGGCATGTGATGTCTATTGGCGGACAGGCCCTTGGAGGCCTTGCAGTGTGGACTGTGGGAGTGGATTTCAGTCAAGACGAGTGTATTGTGTACACAGGAAGAATAACAAACCTGTGGCTGATCGGTATTGTGGATGGAGGAAGAGACCAGTGACCTGGCAACACTGCAATGTCACATCCTGTGGCAGTATGTAAATGCTTATTTATATATGAGCATATTAATAGTTTGTAGCAGTTATATTAGACAGTGACTCACAGTTGTACACTAATGATTCTGCAATCATTTCATTGTACATCAAAGGCAAAGCTATCCTCTCCAAGGAATGCTTCATAATTCTGGAGTTATTTTTCTCAGAGTAGGCCAGTTTGATATTAAAGCCTCAAAACCACTTTTAGAAACAAGATATTTAGGAAATTGTTTTCTGCAAACTTCCTTACATGACTGTACCAGCTGTGACTCAGAAGTCTCTGAGCAAGCTGTTAATTCCTGAAGGATGGGGCAGTTTTTGGAAACAGGCAATAGGTAAATGAATGCAGTGAGATCACACTTCTTATTTGTGACCTAGTTTAGTTTTGAATCCACTGTTGCCAAAAAGGCAAAGTAAAATAATTACAGAGTTACCAGGAATCCATCAATTGTTTACAGTTACAATTAAGTTTATCTTTTGTCCATTATAAAGCCTTTTAATGTTTAAATATATTTTTCAGAAGACGAATGCAAGGATACAACTCACTACTGTACATTTGTAAAGCAACTAAAGTTATGCTTGATAGACACCTACAAACAAAGATGTTGTCAATCATGTCAAGAAATGTAACTCTTCTGTGGAAGGTTCAGGATGCTGCAGTGAAGAGATGAGAAGAGAGGTTCATTAAACTAGCCTGCTCAAAGTATATACTTGTAAATAAGACATTAGTCATAACAGTAAAGTGGAACATGAGGCTAATGAAAGAACAGTATTGCAGACTGATGTGCTGGACAGGGTATTTTTGGGGGGAAAATTTTATTATCTACTCTTTGCAATGAAACTTTTAATGTTTTAAACATTTTCATGTCTGGATTGGGAAGATAATGTGACATATCTTCTATAAAATTTGACAGGCCATTACATTATAATTATATCAGGGAGAAAAAGCACTATCTAAATATATCAGGTGTAGTGCTTAGTGTCCTTAACTTGTGAGAAAAACAAAGTCACAAAGACCTGAATTTTGGAATGCAGCAACTATGGGACCCCATGGCTTTGTTTTTATTGTTTTATGAAATTTAACACAATTTTTAAATTTATAGAAGCTGTGGCATGGAGCTGTAAATTTTTTGGCAGTGACTTCATTTTCATAAACAGCTTAAGGGTCGATCTCACAAGATATGTTTTACTGATACTAGCTGTCAGATGGATGCACAGAAGTGCATTCAATTTTTCTTGCTTGTATTTATATGTATGCAGTAGGTCATTGTAAATGCTGTACAATTTTCAAACCAGCAATAGATCTGTTCTGAATAAATGAGATGTCATTTTCCGTTATTCCTATTCTTCTGCTCCAGTCACTGAAGTACAATTGAAGTTCTGGCATGATTGGATTTTTCTACCGATTTCAAATTAGACACAAGGCTTCCTTGTCAGAGCTGTGAATGAGACATTTGTGAGCACTGTTCACTTGCACATTAAGTCAAATGTGGAGCCAATAACTGGCCAAACATAGCTGTCAGATTTTCTGTCTTGAAAAAATATTTACTTTCTCCCCATGCTAATGGGGTAAAATGTCCAAGAAAAATTATTAATGATAGACAAGTGCAAGAAATCTATTTTGAGTTTTCCATCAAGATGACTTTTCATTGTGACCATTAACCATCTGAATCTTTTGCAAATTGATAAACTCTGACTATGACATTCCTGAGTAAATGATTTTCCATACTGTAGATTGTCTCATTAGGGCTGGAAGCAGAGAGAAGCCCATAGGAGGCAGCAGATAGAAGGGATTTTTTCTTTTGTAGTTTCCAAACTACTGCACATACTGAAGGCCTGAATTCTTATATTGACTTGGCTTTTGTGTTCCATTACTGAACTACATTACATGTTGATTAGTGGTTATGCTGTAAGAACAGTTTTAGAAACAGCATTCCTGCACAATGGATTTGCATCACTGAAAATTAGATTAGCACTACTGTATAGAAAAAGTTTAATGTGGACTGTTGTGTCCAAGGCTAACTGCAAGGAGAGGATATTCCTGATCATTACCTTTTTAATCAGCAATGGGTCTTGATTGTTTAAGCAGTTGTTTTTTTTAAATTAAAAGAAAACATTTGTAAGATACATTTGTAGATATTTATTGTCTGATTTGAAAGTGCAATATTTTGATTTGTACAGTGTTTAATAAAGATTTTTGGACATATATTTTTTCTTATTACCAAAATTTCTTTTTTCATGTTTTTCCTTTATATTTAAAGTTTTCAAATGTAAACATAGTACATAACACATAGCATTTTTCTGTTGCTTTAAGTTTTCCTTTGGTTAAGTATGCATGCTATAGAGAAGCAATGCTGTAAATGTTTGTTATTGCAATTGGCATGACATTACTCTGTAGATTATTTTATTGCTTCTCCAGTAACTGAAGACTTTAGCTTTCTTGAATGTAGTTTTGATATTTCTGAAATAAAGTCTAGTTTGATTATTCAATGCTGTCATTACCCAGAGATTGTTTGTTATTGTGATTTTCATGGTAGCTATGCTTTCATTGCAAGTGTTATTTTTATTAACCTACTATGTCCATAATTCTGGGATTTTTTCAAAGCTAAGATTCTTTCTTATTTTTGACAGATTCTCAACTTCATTACAATCTGCTTTGCATTGCTATTAAGAGGCAAAATGTATGTAGCCTGACTGAAAAACTGGGCAAGAGAATATGCCAAAATCCAAATAAATCAGCTGTGACTCACTGCAATCTAGAACCAGAGTTGTGTAAAAAGGTGGAATAATTACATTTGTTTGGCAGGCTTTCATGTAATGCACCAGCAGAGTTCATTGAGATCCAACAGTACAGCTCCACGGTTTATATTTGATCCTTTTCCTGGCAGCACAGTCAGTAAGGTGTGGCTCTTTCAACTGTTACATAATAAAGGATTCTCTCTTTCATTAGTAAACTTAGGGGAAAACATTAAGGACAAAATGAAAGGGAACATATCCTGTCCAACCTAAAAAAATCTTCAAACACATCAGCAGAGGAACAGTTAAATGTTTGAGTATGCCCTCCACTTCCTCTCAAAATTTTTTGTACTGCACTGGCAGGTGGCAGCAAATGACTTTCTGTAAGTGAAGAGAGGGAAGTGATTAATAAGTGAAAAAAACAGCTGTGAAAACTACAGAGAGCATCTGGGCTCACCCACAGACCCAGAGCAGGAGCTATTTTCAGCAAAACATGCAGGCATACATTATTTCATGGATTCAGATTGCATTTCTCAATGAGTTTTATTCCTCCCTAGAAAAGGGAGCTGGAGGATATTAGGAGCTTCTGTAAACTTTTCATGAGGTACCAGGATTTTGTACAGGAAAAGATTTTGCACAGTTACAGCTGGGCAGGTGTAACTGTGCCAAGTTTTGACTTTTGTTTCCTCAGTTGTGGCTAGACAGAGAATGACTCAAGCTTCACGAAGAAAAGGGTGTTTGTAGTTTTCTTCTGTGGTACAGAAGGATAACAATGAATTGGATTTTTTTGTTGTCCTGCTTTTAGGATATCTCAGTGTTACAGTGCCCTTATTCCTTCCCAATCCAAAATATGACCTTACTAGCTGGGGAAGTAAATAAACTTCAGAGAGAAAAATTTAATTGAATTGTCATTTCATTAACAGAGTTAGTCATATTACAAAAACATAGTACAAAGACAAAAATAACCTGAAAGTAACCAATGCTGTAGTAATATCTGGAGCTGTCTCATACAGTGCTTTTATGCATAGGTAATATACTTAGTTTAGCTTTCTTCCTTGCATCCAGTTCCTGCTTTCAACGTTTCCATCATTAACATTAGCCCTTATATTGGTGACTTGGTTTATGAAGCATGAGTACACACTTCTTCAGAACCCAAATGACTGCCCTGTACCAACAAGATATGCAATACTGGGGAAAAAAGTTATACTAGAGTATTGAGATAGAATATGGTAATACTGTTAATCAGAGTATGATTTATTGGGATTTGCTTAAATCATGAACAGTTCATCTACATTTCCCCAAATCAGGTAAAGATACATAGAGACAGTACTAATTATCTCATACAGAGGCAAAACCCTTGCATGTACTATTTCTATAAAAATGTTGTTTTCTGTGTATTCAGCAGACAGGCTGAAGCCAGGCTGTCTAGAGATTTCTGTATCTTGCCTGATTGAGTAATGAGGGAAATTAGGAAACAGTCTAATGAGTAGCTTTTTATGTCTGAATGATTTCAAGTATGTGTACAGAAAAAAAGGGCAAGGTTACTTCTTGTTAATAGCTATCAGAAATTACAGTGTGACCTTTATACTCTCCTCAGAATGGAAGGAAAAGTAATGATGACTAAAGCTAAAACCAGGTTTTTAGAAATGCCTAGGTGTCATGGGATGCTATATTATGATTTTGGCAGCAAAATGTAAAGAAAAAAGTCTTACTAGATTGCTCAAAGTATTGATGAGGTGTAAAACTGGACCAAAGAGCTAATTATTTAGATTATTATAGCATTATTTTCTTTCTATGAAAAAGTAATGATCAAAAGATACTTCCTATTTTGCAAATACAATCATTTGATTTGCAGGAAATCTGAAAGAATTAGATGTACAATACATATGCTTGAGATGGAGCATAATGAAATCTAGAAGTCACAGGAACTAGAACACATGATCAAAATAAGAATAGATGCCATGTAAGATGCATTATTCCAACAAAAATGGGCAAATCTTTACTAGTCTTGTAATAAACTTCTGGTTTTACTTTTATTTTCGTCAA
Source organism: Bucco capensis (assembly GCA_013396975.1). NCBI lineage: Eukaryota > Metazoa > Chordata > Aves > Piciformes > Bucconidae > Bucco > Bucco capensis. The sequence goes on along the minus strand of VWZO01006928.1, from coordinate 1,479,437 downwards.
GCTTTTAGTTTACATTCTTTTAAAAGCAGAATTTGCGTTATTTGATTTGCTTCAATGTTATTTAAAGAAAAAAATAACAAGTAGGATTCCAGTTATTACACCAGGGTGCTTCAAAGGTAGTGCTTAAGTATTATGACACAACAGCTACTTCCTTTGGAATAGGATTATTAAACAACTTAGGACATTCTGGAGTAAGCTGGCGGAAAAACTTGTGACCATGAGAATCTGTCTTTACATAGACATAACCTGGAGGAGATGGATAATTTGCTGGGCAGATCTCTTGTTTCTTTGGAGTATATTCTGTTTGATACATAGTTTCACCTTGAAAAGGAGCTGAATTGGGAACTACAGCATGTATGGGTTTGAAACTTTGAGCTGGAATGATCTGATGTGGTAAGTAATGAGATTTGAACGTAGTTAAATCATAAAATTTTCCTGTGGGTTTGGGAATTTCCTGTTGTTTCTTAGTAATCTCTTGCCGACAGCTGCTCCAAGCTTTAAAGTCGTCTTTTGTAGTAGTATTCCCCTGAAAAGGGGCATCAGTTCTTCTTTGATTAGATACTGGTCTTATGGGGACAGCAGGAGAAATATCATGCTTAACATATGCAAGATGACTTGTGGAGTTAAAATCCATATTCCCTGGGGGTGGAACATACTCTCTTGTTTTGCGCACCTCAGGCAAGGAGACCAGCCATGGCTGAAAACGATCCTGGAATTCAGTGACTCCATTAAAATGAGCACTGGATCTGACTTTTGCATTTTCAGGCTTGCAGCTTTGTGCAAGTTGCCCAGGTAGCCCTTTAAAATCCTTCCGGTGGGTTGTGAGGTCTTCAAAGGGTTGGTTGCTTGGCTTGTATTCTTCTTTCGATCTTACGAATTTTGGTTCCAGCTGATGAGCAATGTAAGACGTGCGATGGCTAGTAGTGCCACTGAAAGGCACATCGGAAAGCTTGGCTACGCAAGGAGGTCTAAAACTCTGTCTGGGATTCAGTTCCCTAGGAACAAAGTCATCTTGAAATGTAGTAGAATTTCCAAACTTCTCTGTAGGTGGGTGGTATATATGCTCTACCTTAATAGGTTCTCTTCTTTGAACTTCCCATGACCTATAATCATCTTTAAGGGAAAACCAAAACTTCACCATACAAGTGTTATTACTTAAGACCATTCCTTTAAAATTAAGCCAACATCTTCTGGTATTAGAACTTGCAAAATAAATAAAATGAATCTAAGTGAGAATGATAATATTATCTGTATATCTGTGATATGACAAAACTGTCTTCTATTATTGTTGATTAAAAACAGACAATGAAATTGTACATGATGCCCTATTTTGACTATTTCCTCAAGGAAAAAAGAAAATGTTGCATGTACGTATTTAGTGCATGTTCTGTACAGAAAATACCCACTTAGAGGGTTTATATACAGTATCTTACATTTTGCTTACATTAAGCAAATACACAAGACTGAAAGGAACCCTGCAGGCCAATGGGTCACATCCACTACTGACTAGGAGAATTCTGTCTCTTAATTTCTGTATCAACATTACATTATCTTAAAGCTTGTTGGGATTTTTTGTTTCATAGAATCATAGAATTTTAGGGGTTGGAAGGGACCTAGAGAGATCATCTAGTCCAACCCCCCTGCTAGAGCAGGATCACCTAGAAGAGGTCATACAGGAATGTGTCCAGGCAGCTCTTGAATGTCTTGAATCCCTTTGCTTTTGGGGCTTTTTTACTAACAGTCTGCTACGCTGCTAGTTACAATATTTAGTGTTCAGTCTAAATTTCTTCACAGGCAGCTGAAATCAATTTGGTGCCTTGAATCACTGTACTTACTTCAGCTTCAGTGTTTTTTTCACTCCATGATCCTTACTCCCTGTTGAACTGCTAACATGCATTTTAAATGAAGCAACTGCATGCTATCTTACTGTATGCTGAGACTAGGCTAAATTATTCATTATTTGCTAACTTTCTACTTACATGGAGGCTAAACAGAAATACTTAAATTTCCTTATAAATTATTTACAATTAATAAATATAAATAGAAGGTATTTGTATAAATGTATTTCTATCTAGCATAGGCCTAAATTTAAAGAAGCTAGTGAAATATAACTCTGGGGGTTTTTTGAAGAGCCCTTTTTCCCAGATTTTATCCTACTGACTCTTCTCTGCTCATTTTGCACCATGCATTCTAACTTTGTTTTAATAGCCATAGCTGATTCTCATTGTTTCAACTACCTTTTCAATACCACTGGCTCTAATAATTGGGAACATCTTGATTTTCATTACTCTAGTGTTATACCTCATCATTTATTTCTAACTGCTACAGTGCAGTCCATGTAAAAAATTAAGTAACATATTTTATGTATTAAAGTTTTCTGCTGGTATAAAGTATATCCAAGTCACTTGCCAGAATGACTTAAAAGGAGATTTAGTGCCTTTGTGCTGACCATTGCAATGGAATAATATGTGTCAAAATAGATCATTACTAGGATGATATGGAAGCTATACAGTACACAAGACAAATATAAAAATCAACTCTTGACCTACTCTTTAGAAAAGCAGATGTTACATGAGCTAAAACTATCTGAAAGATATATCGGCACTTTAATTACTGCCAAATTTCTTAGCCAAGAAAACCTTAGAGAAAGCTTTTTGTTTAGAACCAATAAATGTAACCTCTAAACAAATGGAGTGTTGATCATCCTGCTTTCTATTATGTCTTACTTTCTGGCTCAAATCAAGAAATCCAGTTTTTAATATAGATAATTCAGAATACTACCTTCATCTTGGTTATTTCTCTTTCTAAAGGTGGCATATATTATTACCTTGGTAAGTTGGTATGGTATCCAGTTTTCCTCCTGTAGTGTGTTTTCTCTCTAGAGGTCTTACTAATGCCACCGGTTGTATTTTATAAGCGTTATAATCTTTCTGGTATGTGGTTCCCAGTTCTATCTTTCCCGTCTTTGGTTTATATTCTTCTTGTACCTGAAAAGGTCGCTTCACAATCTCATATGGTAAATAATCAGATCTGAATTGGGGAAAAATAAAATACTGGTTAAAATTTTTCTTAAAAAAAAAAAAAAAAAGTCTCTGTAAATGTCTGTTCCTTTTTCTTAAGGTTTCATTTTCCCACTATCTGATCCCACACATGTATTATGGAAACTTTGTCAGCTTGCCAGCTTCTCAGAGCTAGATTTCCAAAACAGGCTGCAAACTAGGATAAAAACTTTAGATTATCTTTACAGGTTAAAGGATGCTGTAAAGAATGCAAACCTTCTTGTATGTGTGCTTCACTATTTTTGATAACATTTTTGTGCTAACTGTATTTCTACACTCAAAATTTATACTTCTAGATATGCTAAAAGTGTAAAGAAGGCAGCGATTGCATTTGAAAAATGATTGCAATACAATGCTCAGGCCCCCCCCTGCCCCAAAGAGAAAGTATGAGAAACTTTATAGAGTAATTGTAAAACACATTGCTTCAAAATGTTTACTTAAATGTTGTAATTCCTTCCATTTTCCCACGACGCATTTGGTACTCTTGTTTCGGCTTAAGGCTCCGGGGAGGAGAGACATTGCTGTACTTGGGATATTTTTCCACATACTCTGTTGTGAGGCCTGGCTGTTGTCCATTATCATAAATCCTTGTGGGTTTATGAGGGCAGCGATGGCGCCTGGGTAAAGCACAACAGATGAGATCATTTTGAATCATTTCATTTGAGGGGAAAACCCATACCCTATCTACTGGGAGATAGGGTATGTGAGTAACAAATGGAGAAGACTGAACAATGTCAGTAGCTGGTTATCTTCTCTGAGTGATAAAACCACAAAGTACTGTGCTAATGGCATAGGTCCCAGAGCACGGTGTACTAAAACTGTAATAAACAGGATTAGCATGCGAGTTACTCCTTAGTACAGAACACAAAGGATGGAGAGAGTTGATCTCAGTCCTCTAAATGATGCTACCACCAAGATGCACTTTCCTCTCTCTTTTATTTTTAAGACTTTCATGATATTACTAGTCTTATTTGTAAAAATAACTATGCCTCATTTTTCCACTCATATTGTCTCATTTTTACTGTTTGCTCTCATCACTTGTCTCTGTTTTGACCACAACTCTTGATTTCACCCCAACTTTTTGATTAAAATTTCAATGGTGTGATATTTCATCTGCACTTCTAGTGCTCTGCAGCCCATTTCTGACTTTTCAATCCCTTTTTTTTCAAGGACTGACTAAATCCTCCACCCAGAAGCTCTGTTTAGAAGTAATGATATCTCTGTTTCTTAATAGGTTTTATTTCAAGTGCACCTGCTTGTCACTGATGCTTATTTTAATAACACTGTGTTGAAAGGTGTTAAGTGGTATATCATGACTTATTACTAGTACCTTGCTGTTTTGTGTTAGTTATGCATACATGGACATGTCATTTTCTATATTGCTTTGAAAATCTTGTTATATTCATTCTGTTTTGCGTAACAGCTCTCTGGTGTTTCAAGCATAGCTTTAAAATTTTATTTTGGCTTATGTAATTATTATTTAATCTCTCCTTTAAGGTGATATATAATGAAAGATGTTGCTCCTATTTGTGCCTTGACAATTTGCAGTATTGGTTAAGATACAAGCAAATGGAATAACAAGAATTTTTTTAAATAAATGAGCCTTGTATAATTCTGTACATGAAAAGCAAAAATACCTAAAGAATGAGAAGGGTAAAAGTGTAGAGCTCTTACTGGGTAGAAATAAAGCCAAGCTTCATGAAGCTAGATACCCAAATAATAGTTCAAAGGTCTGCAGAGAAATCTAGCTAGCACTGAATACCAAAAAGGAAAAAAAAAATTAAACCAAGGTAAAATAAAATACAGAAACAGACATGAAGGATTCCTGCTGGGAAAACTAAAATGAAAAAAACCCACTAAAGTTATCTGGAATTGGAGATCCCTACAGCTGGTATTAGTTTGGGCTGCCTGACTTTGCCAGCTCAGTAGTTCAATAAATGAGAAATGAAGTAGCCCTGTCTAAGAAGACAGATCCTTTCAGAGCCTCAGGTGATTACTCATTTTCAATCAAGTCAGTGATAGCCAAGTAACAATTGAGAGACGTAATAGGAACACAGCAGGGAAAGGAAGAAGGAAGAAGAGGGAAAGAACAAGAAAGGCAGGAAAACGAGGAGAGCGTATGCCATTTTTCAGCATGGTGCTTGCCTGCCACTACATTTTTCCTGAAGTTCAGTTACTGCCTTAGTAATTTTTTTTTTCAGTAAGTATGAACAGCATATTCTGTGTCATGTAGCATCTAAAAGTAACAGCTAAGCAGAAACGAAAACTACTGATTTTGAAAAAGACCACTTAATAGGCCCCATTTAAGGTGTTTTTAAAACTGAATTAGTTCACAAAACTGAAGCCTCCTGCTGAGGAGGCTAAAAATGAACCGATTTGGCAAACCTTCTAAAAAATTAAGGCTAAATGCACAAGGGCATGAAGGACAATTCCTAATAGGGCACAAAAAGTGATTTAATAATAAGAATAAAAATAATAAGGAATCTCTTGAAAATAGTCTTAGAAGTCTTATAACAGTTACTTGATTAAAAGCCCAAGACTGCAACCCCTAGGTATGAACACTAGCAAACAGATGTGAGACTTTAATGAGTGGGTTGTGTATGTTACAATGCAGAAAAGTTCATTCTGGAATTGTGGTAGCTCTTTTCATTTCCATGTAAAGAGATGGCAGAATGAAGTTCTGTCTTACTGACTTTCCTGCTCTGTATTTGTAAAATTCTTCTGTGAACAGCTAGGAAGATTGTTTCCCTCTGTTTTATTATTTAGACTTGAACAATAATTGTATCTCCACAAATTTTCCTGCAAAGAGCTAAATGGTAATATCTACAAAATACTAGCCTTACTCTTCACTTTGAAATCCAAGCTGTGTACGTTACAATATCCAGGTAACACTGCCAAGCGACCAGTCCTCCCGTTCAAACAAAAACACTATCTACACTGAAGCAAAAACAATGATGAACTGTGCCTCCAAACGGGATCACTGAACACAACGAAATAGTGGGGCTTCTCTTCACGTTGGAGAGTGTTACTGGATGTGATGTTAGAAAGGCAGATATATTAAATCTATTTTTAAGGCTGTAGTGCGTGCACAGGTTTCTGTCAAGGTTGATTTAGCCAGAACTCTTCTGAGGGTTCCTTCGGTGCAGTCCCTCGGTGAGAGTTGGCTCTGCTTTGTGGAGAAGCCTGCTCCTGACGTTTAGTCTTGGCAGCTTTGAAATACTCTCTCTGTTCTTTTCTATTGTAATACATTTAAGATCTGCTTTTTTCCCCTACCTGATTTAAGCATAAACATATTGCTTCACATTTACTGAGACGATCCCCTTTAGAATAAAGGGAAGCCAGAAACTTTTGAAATGGGAATGTTACCCAGTTTCTGCCTTCCCACTGCTAAAAGGGAAATGCCAGCGGAGCCCGGGATGGCTGAGGAGAGGTGGTTTTGTGGGGGTGCCGTGGAGAGGACCCGGAATGGTGAAGGGGAGCCGTCCCGATCTTCCCATACGGACACCCTCCCGGGGACCCGAAGTCTCCCCGTACTCCCCGAAGCCAGTGACGACCCGCGGGGCTCCTTACCCGCAGGTACAAATCTCACACAGACACCGAGGTGGTCTCATGCTCTCTGCGATCACTGTACCGGGATAGCAACGGCAGCGTCTTGCCGGTTATCGGCCTCCGCCGGCTTCCGTCTGGCGTCACGCACCGGGGAGGGAGGAGGTGGGAGGAACGACGAGTACGGCCTTCCGGGTGCGGGCGGCGCGGCGCCGAGAGAGCGCAAGGTGAGGAGTTTCTTTCCCCCTTCTTGTGAGGGGCCGCTTGGCGCGAGGGCAGAGAAAGCGCGGCGAGTAAGGGGGCGAGACTGGCTTCGCGCGCGCCCAGGGCGGTGCAGCCTCCCTCCATTCCCTGCCTCAGCCCCGGCCCTGAGGGAACCCCCCGCCCCTAGCGGCGTTGCGGTGTGGAAATATCGGGGGAAGCATGCGGTCTCCTCCTGGGGCACCGGTCTGTGGGGTGGCTGTGCGCAACCGAAGAGCTGGAGGGCCGAGAGCAGCACCTGTGGGAGCGCGGCGGGGAGCTGCGGGTCCCGGCAGTGTCCGCTCGAGGGAGGGGAAGGCGGGACGGGTAGAGCGACTTGGGTGTAAAGGGTGAGGGTGGGCCTCTCTGGGCACCTTCGGGTGCGAAGAGCCGAGGCGGCTCTGTGTGCATACAAACCCGAGAAACTGACCAAAACCTCAAACTACTCATTCTGGTTAAGAATATAAACATGCCTTGTGCTTTGTCAGTTTCTGATATCCGAGGTGTGGTACAGGTGGTGTCTGAGGAAACTTACACACGCCAGTGTAGGAGGAAGTTTCTTTCATGAGTGGCTCTAAGCACAACTTACTACCTTTTCCTTTCTTTTGTTTTTTTTAAACTTGCTTTTTAAGTTACTTCCTAAATAAAAGAGAAGTAAAATTCTTCGTTCACAGAATTAGCCAAACATGGTGCTCACAAGTGTGGGAAAGTTGGCTGACCTCCAGAAGAAGACTTCTGGAATCAGGAATATCTGTATATTAGCCCATGTGGATCATGGTAAGAGAGATGTTTGTGACTGGCAGAAACCTTGTGAGGAAAACCTGTGCGTTTTTTAGTTTGAATGATGGTGAGGTACTTTGGTCACTGTTTTAAAGCAGTAGCTTTTCATGAATTTAACTTTAAACTGGCTTAATCCCAATTCTGAGAAGTGAGTTTCCTTTATGCATGTTTTGTTTTGCCCTGATGTGGCTTATCTTGAAGGTCCTTTCCAACCCTGATGATTCTATGATCCCTTAGAGCTCCAGAGAGTATTTTGCTAATAACTTGGAATAGTTGGAATAGTTGAAATAATGTGTTCTACTTCTTTGTTGCTGAATAACAGCGTGAATTAAATATATGCATGTGTGAGGTAGGATGTTGTATTTCTATATTTACTTAATGGAAACAGTTTTTAAAGCAGATGGAAATAATAAATGCTCATTTGATTTTGTCTAATTGCATTGTATATTGAGGTTCTGATATACTGTTTGTTGTTTCAACTGCTTTTCTGGTCATGGCAGGTAAGGTTGCATCTGCTTTTCAAAGAGAAATTTGTATGCACCCAAAAGGTGAAGTTGAATAGTGAGATTAATTTATTACTTTTAATTTAGCTTGTATTTCTGTGGCAGTTTAAAGTCTTTATTAATGTTGATATCTCAGAAGACTAGATGTTGTCAGCATTCAGAATATTGTTGCAACTTTTTCCTTTGCCTGTATTAGTTAAAACTAAATAAATTATTTTCCTTTTCAGGCAAAACTACTCTAGCTGACTGTCTGATATCTAGCAATGGAATAATTTCTAGCCGCTTGGCAGGAAAGGTAGAGTTAACTGTTATTTTTAACAAAATTCTGGTGTGTACGTTCTGGGATTTTTAGTGATGGTTATGGAAATTCCATTGTTAGTCTTGCTTAACCTCTTTCACAGTTGATAAGTAACTTGCAAAGATAATTTTACAGATTTATCAAATCTTTTTTTTTTTGTACTCAGCTGAGGTATCTAGACAGTAGAGAAGATGAACAGATTCGAGGAATAACAATGAAATCTAGTGCAATTTCATTGCATTTTGTGCAAGGTAAGTTGTTGATGCTGGCAAGTGCAAACATTAATACCTATTTTTGTTAATTTTCCCTGTGTCATTGCTGTTGAGACGTTTTGTGTGCAACTTCTACTTTTGTGTTTATCTATGTTAGGCCATGGTTCTGAAAAGACTCTAAGCATGTATTCAACTGTTAACCACGCTAATGAAGTTCAATTTCAGGGTTAGAATTTTTTGGGGGAGTAGCATAGAAAATATTGAGAACTTCTCCTATATTATTATATTGAAGGTATTTCAGTAATACAGAGTCAAAAGTGTTGTTTTTTTAAGAATCAAGGTTGAAAAGAGGCATTGATTATCAAGAAGGTAGGGTTTGTTTTTATGATAGTCTGCCACGATTTATCTTTAAAATGCAGACTAATGCAGTTGATTAGGTTTTTAGCTAGTGATCTATTTGTAATGCTACTACAAGCTCTGTTAGGGGTTAGTTTTATTGGTTTTGTTTGGTTGACTACTATGGTTTTGGTTTTTAATTTTCTAAAAGTAGTTGGGCATTGAAAGTTGAAGATTGGCATTAACAGTGAAATTAAAACTAATTAGGCACAAGCCACTGGATGTGCTGCTGATAGTCTTCCTGTCCTATGGGATTTTTTCCTTGGGAGTAATGGGTACTGTAGATTTGGTTCTTAGAAATTAGTAATAGCTTAAGCAGTATAACCAAGTGGCTGAAAGAAATACTTCTAAAACTGTTGTGAAATACTAATTTATCGTTTGATCCTAGGTGATCAGGAGTATCTGATTAATTTAATAGACTCCCCAGGGCATGTGGATTTCTCTTCAGAGGTATCTACTGCTGTCCGACTCTGTGATGGTTGCATTATAGTGGTGGATGCTGTTGAAGGAGTCTGTCCACAGGTGAAATAAAGTATATTTAATAGAGAAAGAGGTTAGAGAGGATAGAGTAAGCAAAATCTTAAATTTATTGCCTAGAAATAAAAGATGAGTTGGTTTAAGAAGTTACATGAAACTTAATAAATGACAATGTACTTGAGGTATGAAAGAGGGTGAAAAAGCCTAAGCAATGCTGGTGAGTGGGAGTGGTGATGTAGGGTTGAAACAGTGAGTATGCAGTTTTTCAGGTAATGGAATATTTGTGTAAAGAAGAAATATCTTAAGGAAAGTAATATCTTTACATGTACCTTTAGGGTATTGAAAGTGAAAAATAATATGCAAAATTGAGATTGCCTTTGTTCATGGCTTACTTCTACAGAAAGGGGTTATTATTTTGTCGTGGGTGTTTTTGCCATGAAATTCTACTCTTCTGCAAAATTCTGTAATAGCTGACACTGTATACTATGGGAGTGATTTGAATGTCAACCTGTCCTTTATGTTTAATTAAATTTTAGAATGATTTGTCATTTTCTTTAACATTCCATCTGTTCTGTGGTATCAAGCTTTCTGTAATTTTTTTTTTATTAACCTATTTCCTTCTTTCTAGACTCAAGCAGTTCTGCGCCAAGCATGGCTAGAAAATATACGCCCAGTACTGGTGATTAATAAAATTGACCGCTTGATTGTGGAGCTCAAGCTCACCCCTCAGGAAGCATACCTGCACCTTAAGAATATCTTAGAACAGGTATTCATGCTATAGTGTCATGCTCACAGGGCAGATTTTGTTGAGGTTTTTTTCTTCCCCCTTTTGTCTATTTTTGAATTGAGAGAAACTTAATTTTCACTGCCTTATAGCTGGAATAAATTTAGTGCAGGAGAACCATTTTTTTTCTTACTTTGCAGGATCAAGCACTATAATGTGGTCTAATTTTTAACATTGAAATACAGTTTATTTCTAGTTTGTTTTCAGGTTCATTCAGAATGCCTATAAGAAAAGACTATTAAATGCCTCTTGTCAGGAAGTCTTCATTTTTAGAAATAATATGCTAATATTTTGTTCTTCCTGTTAAATTGCTTAAACTTTAGACTATTTGCTTAAATTTCTAAAGAATATATTTAGAATGCTCCTGATACTCATGGATTTATACAGGGTTAAAGTTAATTAATCTTTTGAATTGTAACTGAAGTTACAGTCAAACTTTTTTTTTCCCCCAGAGTTTATTCCAAGTGCTTATCTGCCTCGTTTCACTCTGCCTTCCTTTGTTGTTTGTTGTCAGTAAAAAGTTCCTGTTTCAACATTCCCTGTTCTGAGAGGCAAAGTGCGTTGCACATGATACATTGTATCTGATTCAATCCTAAGGTGGCTGACATTGACTTGAAAAGTACATGGTGTTTAAGTACAAATGTTAGCCTCGTGAAACTCCTGTTGTCTTTTAACTGGGCAGGGTTAGATACACAAAGTCTGTGTTTCAAGTTGCAAAATGAATCACAGGCATGCTATTTTGTTAAAAAAAACTTCTTTGTATTTTGGAAGGGAGGGAATTGCATTTTAATTTGCAAGGTTTGTGAAAGAGTGAACGATTCTGAGTGTTTTTATGTATTCTTCTGTAGATCAATGCAGTCACTGGAACACTCTTTACCTCCAAAGTCCTAGAAGAAAGAGCTGAGAAAGAAACGGAAAGTGAAAATATTTCAGACACTGCATCAGGAGATCAGATTTATGACTGGAGTGCAGGATTGGAAGATACTGATGATTCTCATCTCTATTTTTCACCAGACCATGGAAATGTGGTGTTTGCCAGTGCAATAGATGGCTGGGGCTTTGGGTAAGGAATTAGATACTGACTGCAGTTAATCTTGAAGTATTTTTAGTTGCTTTTTATTCTGTGATAAGTATACAATCAGTTCTAACATATTATAAACACTGGACAGCTGAAAATAGTGCCAGCTTTGTCATCTGTGTGACAGAGAACCCTCTTTTACTTACACAGCAGCTGCTGAGCCCACTGAAGTGTCCAGCCTAGCCTGGGAAATGTAGTATTTTATCAGTTACTGACACTTACTAGTCTAAAAACTGTGGTAGTACAGGAGTTGTTTCACAAGTAGGCATTCCAGCTGCAGGGACAGTGAGAGTCCTAACAAGCATAAGGTAGGCAACTGGCATCAAGGGTGGTAGTTTCAGCTGTCCAATTCAGTCCAATACAGTTCTAGATTACAGCATTACAGTGATTCATTTTTCTGTAAAAGAGTTTGACCTGTCCTTGAAATTATGCATTTACCCTCAACTGTTTATGCTCATCAGTCTTAATCTAGCCTGTTTCATTTCTTCATTCAAATGCATTTCTTATCTCCTGGTACCCAATATCTTTATATTTCTGTTTTAGCAGTTGTGAAGAACACTGCAGAAATATATAAGTAAATGTAAGAATTTGGGGATAGAACCATTTCAGAAAATTTTCTGGATTTTTGTATTTGAATTTGTGATCAGTTCTGTTTTTCAGTTTTGTTCTTAGAAGTTTCAAAGGGCAGGAGGCTAGAGATTACACGTGTTCTGATTGCTAGCCACAAGATGGAGTAGTTGTCTTCATCATGAAAATATGATTAGAAAGATATACTCAGTAATACATCTCACATTTTAATATTGCAAAACCTTTAAAAAGGAAGTGAGCTCCAGGATTTTTAAGTCAAAGTCAAGCTCTTAAATAAGGTTCCATGTATAGTTTGTAGTCTATTGTGAACATTTCTTATCACTGCAGAGGAAAGGGAAAATAAAATGGACTTTTTTAGTTTATTTGTCTGTAATGAATAACAGTAATTCATAAACAGAAAAATCAGAGTATAAGGAAATTGAAAACAAATCTTCAAATTCTGACATGTTCTTTAGTCTGAAAGATCTTTTAATGGAGGATGTGAGGGGGAGGCCTTTTCACTTTTTAAGGCTAGAGTGGCTTTTCTGATACCTTTGGTGATCTGCATATAAACACACGTAGCTTATGTATTGCTGATATGGGCTGGTCTTATTTTTTTTTAGGTACGTATACATTTAAGAATTCTAGGCTTCAAAGAACAGATTATCAACTATCATTACTCTGTAAATAGGATTGGTCTTGTTGTAATTGTATAATTTTGTTTCTGTGTGCCCAGTGAGAAAATAGGTGGAAATTTTTTCTGTTACTGCTTACTGAACATTTTCCACAAGGAACTCATAGGATGTTCAGGACTCCCTCTTAGGTTTTAAGCAGCCTGCCTGTATCAACTCATGGAGACCACTGAACAACACAATTGGCTTTATAACATAATGATGGCATTACAGTTTTTATGGTTTTTTTCTTGGTTTTGCTCATTAGTAAAGCAGTGATACAAAGCACAAGAAGTACCCCAAGTACTTAGTTTAAAAAACAATTATCACTATCTGGTGGTTCCAGTGTGGCTGAAAATAATACTTTTGTTTTAACTTGTGTCTTTCTGGTCTCAGACCATAGTTAAATGTGTCATGAGACCTATTTCATAGAATAAATTTGAGTCATCACATAAATATTTAGAACTTCTGTATTATGCTTTTGAGTCTTTGCTGAGGGGGTAGTACACAAATGTTTATTTCAAATAAACAAGTTCAGCCTTGAAGCTGACTTAAATGAAAAACATACAAATACTGCTGGTATTTTTGAGCTATTATGACTAAATACTTTTGGAGGTGTTTGTGTTAATGTGAACTAAAGTGAAGACACTTGGAATAGGAGTAAAACAAGGATTTGAGATTTGTGTCTGATTTTCATGTAAGCTGTCTGTTACTTAGACTGACAAGCACATGTAAACAGTATTACACTTTTATACAAGATGCATTTTGTTTCCTTTCAGCATTGAGCATTTTGCCAAACTGTACAGCCAAAAGATTGGAATCAAGCCTGCAGTACTTCTGAAGACTTTATGGGGAGATTACTATCTAAATACAAAAGCAAAGAAGATAATGAAAGGTGATCAGGTAGGGAGGTTGTCAGAAATATTACCTGAGGTTTTTTCTTTTTTTTTTTTTTTCCTCTTTTTATTTTGTCTTGGTTTTGGTTTAATTTTTGTTGTTTTTTTTCTCTGTGGGGTTTTTGTTATTACTTTTTTATTGTTTGTTTTTAAAATTCTATTCCTTATAGTGTATTCTGAACACTGACCTCAATACCTTTTCACTACACCTTTCTCTCATTAAGCATTTCAACCAATAAAAGATAAGAGAAGGGAAATTCTGCATTTTCATTTAATGATGATTTTTTTTCATAGGTGAGGGTTAATAAAAAGGGGTGATAACTAGACTTAAGGTAGACATGTTCTGTGTTTATCAGGCTTTTTTCCTGAATTTGAAACACTTGGCCCTCACTTTCACATTTTGTATTTCTTTTGGGTTTTATACCATTCTTATAAGATAGACTGTTAAAGTAGTGATCTTGTGTAGAAACAGATAACTATCTTGATTTTTGAATAAAGGTCTTATATGCTCCTTATGAAAAACTTATATAAAATGAGGAATCACTTTTAATTACCTGTATTTTTGTGTTCTACCAGTCAAAAGGAAAGAAACCTTTGTTTGTGCAGTTGGTGCTGGACAACATATGGAGTCTGTATGAAGCTGTTACAAAAAGGTGAGATCATCTGTAAAGTTTTTGTGGGGTTTTCATGGAATCTCTTTCCATGTGCTATGGTCATTTTTTGAATCCTTAAACAAGAAATGTGGTAGATGCTCGTTATGTATTGCTCCTGTGTCTTTTTTTTTTAACTATTTATTATTTTTGTTGCAGAGACAAAGAAAAAATTGAAAAGATAGTCACCTCTTTGGGTTTGAAGATTGGTGCCCGGGAGTCACGACATGCAGACCCTAAAGTTCAGCTTAATGCTATTTGCAGTCAGTGGCTACCAATATCTGATGCAGTCCTCTGTATCCTTAAAGGAGATACTACTTTTTGTTCTAGTGACAGTTCTCAGACTTCAAAGAGTGCTCAGATATTTCAGTGTGTGATTTGGTATGATTGTTGTCTTTTTTATGTCTATGTAAATGCTAGCTGGACCTATTTTCTTCTTTGGGTTATTAAGTTGTGTATCTACAATTAGTCTTACATTTCTGCCAGCTTTGTTTTTCCTGAAGGATAAGCCAATCTCCTTTTTATAATAGTATCTTAGGTCTTCTGTCCATGAGCTTCTGTAAGTATCTGGTGTTCTGTTTTAGGCATAAACATACTTGATCCATGATCAGCCTTTGCCGTGTAGACAGTCTTCTCAGTCCTTATAATATAATACATACTATGTTATATTAGATATGCACAAATTATTCTCTAAGTATTAATTAGTTCTATAAGTCATGCCCCAATTGTGCTATTCCAGTTTCCTGGTTGCACTTAGGGTGAGCTACCCTTACTTAACTATCCATTCTGCCCTTGGGTAAATGCCAGGAATTGTTGCTAACTTCAGAGGGAGCTGTGTGCACTGTAACAGAGCTGTCTGTGGTTGCTGTCAGTTAGTGCATGAGGTCGATTTAAAGAAACAAACATTGAAAGCTCCTTTTATTTACATTCAGTAAGGAAATATAAATATATATATCCTTAGCAATGTGTTTTAGCCATGGTGTGTAATAAACTTCCCAGTCCTCTTGACATCAGTGGAGAGAGAGTGGAAAAACTGATGTGTGTTGGAGCTAGAACATTTGATTCTTTGCCACCAGAAACTCAGGAACTGAAAAGTGGTGAGTTGGTGTCGTCCCATCTAACTTTGCTGTGGGCAGTGAAAGAACTGTATATAGGCTGTAATGAAAATAAACAGGATATAGGAGAGCTCATAAGATGCTCATATACCTTTTTCTATCTTTGAATTCTTTATAAACTCTCATTTTGTTGAGAAACAAACTTGAAGATGTGGGCAGTGTTATCAAATGATTAGGCTAGAGTAATTTTCAACTTTTCCTATTAATTTGTCTTTAGCATATTATCCACAGAAATAGGAAATAAAAAGTAATTCCCATAAAATTAATGGAAGGCCATAGTTTTGCCCATACTGTTGGGGAAAGAATTGTGGAAATAACTTCCTTTTATGTTTTTCTCAGCTTTTATGAAGTGCAGTAGTGAAGGAACAGCCCCAGTTATTGTCTTTGTTTCCAAAATGTTTGCTGTTGATGCAAAGGCATTACCACAAAATAAACCAAGGTAAGAAAACGTGACATTTAACTTTCTGATCTATATTAGGTACTTCTAGGAAAGAAGTTGTGTTGCAAGCTTGGATAAATTGTTTTAGACCTGAGAATTCGCAATTTCTTGAGATGCAATAAAGTCTTTTCAGCAAGTCGAGATTCTCTAAATCAGTTCAAGCAATGATTTATTTAATCATATTTTAGAAGATTTAGCGAATTTGTTGAGGAGTAGGGTGCACATCTTTGGAGAATAGTACTTTTGTCTAAATATATCATCCTAATGCATACATCGTGTGCTGTTTCAGGATGATTGAGTTGTAATGCTTTCTTAGTTTTTCAGTAAGGTTGGCATGATCATAACAGCTTGTGTTTGCACTGAAAAGCACTTCCCATCCAGTCTGGCTTAATAGCTAGCAATCATCCAGTCCATGGCAAGTGCAAAATAAAATGGGTTCATTGAAGTAGTTTAGACCTTGACTAACTTTTAGCTGTGAACTGAGAAGCATTAATGCACTTATAAACATTTTTGTCTGGGAGATTTGGAAGATTTTTGTTACAGCTTTTTATTGTTCCATGCCAATCATATTTTCTTTGAGGGGTGGATCCCTCTTGATTTCATTTCCTTGACATACTTAATTGCACTGCTTTTAGCTGAAGCCATCTGCTATTTACAGAAGAAATCTTTTCTGATAAATTTCTAAGAATGGGGCTCATCTTAACCTTTCATCCTTCTAAGCCTCTGGAGCATTTTCAGTAGTCAACTTTTGTGTTGACTGGCTGTTTCATGATTTCCTGGGATTGTCACTGTACAGTGATGTAATATAGAAAATACTAATCTCAACTAGACTTACTAGACTGACTGTTAAATCTTTGTGCAAAAAATGGTAGTTATTGTAGTGATATTTGAAAGCTTTACTACTATCTTAGATTTTTTCATACACTTTCTAGATTTACTTCAATTTTTTCTTACCATGCTTATCTATGAATCTTCCACCAAAAATCCTTCTTGCACTAAGGGAAATGATGCATTGCACTTATGGATTGACCAGACACCAGATGGTGCAGTTCTGCTTTGAGTTCTGTCTTTAAATGTATCTGAAACAAGAGGTACTGGTGTAGCACAGCAGTTGCATTCCTGCTTTGTCTGCTTTCCTGGATATGTATTATAGTTACCAGAGAAGACTACACTGAGGCTGTCACTTTCTGGCTTTTTATTGTTGATAATGACCTATCATTTTATTTGTTGGGAGTATTGACATTCTTTGATATGATGAGAATGTAACAATAGAGGCAAAGGTGACCTTTGCATACACCAGACACAAAATCTTGGATGTGCTTTCAAGATGTCAGTAAAAATTAAAAAAAGAATGTCTACTACAAGTCCTGGTGGTTTGGTTTCTTTCATTCTGTGTCATTTGCTTATGAGCACTCTGCTCATGGATAAACTCTGCTTCCATCTCTCCTCTGATACTCATGTTTTTCTTGGTGGGTTTTTAATATTCACTTAGGCATCCACCCTCAGGAAGGGACCTGCTTTATGTGTGTGGTTATATGTGTTGTGACTTGATTGTATTTTTTCCTTACAACACTAAATTGTATTGGTTTTTGGAATGCAAATCTGATTGCATTCTTACACCCTGATCTGTCCTGTGTTAACAAATCTGTAGTCATCACTCTGGTTTGAAAAACCTGAAGATGTTTCTTTAGTTGATTGGAGAACTGCAATTGACTGATAGTGCAGGTAACACAGAGCTGCTCCAGAAATCCAAACAAACTTTAGATGAGTTAGGCTTTCTGAGGTAATATTGCAGGAGAGGGAGGAACATCTTGGATTTTCTAGGAGTCTTGATGCATATTAGTAATGACTCTAGCCAGTATGTCTTTTCTCCCTGTTTATTCAGTAAACTGAAAAATGTAGTGTCTTGCTCTGTACTTTCTGTCAAAATTATTTCTTGCTGGGCTTAATACTTACAAATTGGCTACTATTAAGTGAAATCATATGAGTGTTTTTCTTTGAGATAGCCAGCCATTTTCTGTACCATGTAATTTTTGCTGTTTAGGTAGCATTAACAACTTTGTTTTGAAGTGACAGTTGGATTCAAATTTTTTTCGAAAGATAGTAATATATCTAAATGTGTATTTCTTGATATTTTAATGGCTAATATTCTATAGGTAAACAGTTCTTGAAGAAATCAGAAAAGGAGGTTAGTTTCTAAAAGGAAGGAAAACTATCTAATTGAAACAAAATATGTTTTAAAAACAGCATTGTGTAAATGTGGTTCCTAAGCACATTTTGAATTATATTGGTCACTCTGTCTGCTACTTGCAGCTATACAGTGAAGACTGTGCTTAAAAGAATGGAGTGATGATTGTGTGAAGTGTGTGAGATCCAATTTTTAAACCAGCATTCCATGAATGTGCTCTGTAAGAATGCCTGAACGTAGAGAGGAACAAAGAATATGTGCAATATGTTGATTGTGGTTTCAAGTTTACTTATTTAAGAAAATTAAAAAACATGTCATTTGTTGAATTTACATGTTAATTTTGAGGAGCCATAACTGTGTTCTTATGTAGTCTGATGCTTGATACTTGACTGCTGGACCTATCTGCTAGATTATTTGCCATTTTTTTAAGGGGGGGGGGGGCAGTATTGTCAAGTGTGTTAAAGCGTGTAAAAAAATCTGAGATTTTTCTCAAGGTTGTTTTTGGTTATTTTAAGAGTTACACTCTTCTGCTTCCAGAGAAGGGAGGGGAAAGTAGACCCATCCTACTGCCTTTTTCTTTCCTTTTGTAAGGTAGTATTAGGTAATGTTATGTTTTGGTAAATTTCTTAGAAGCTACAAATTGACCTTGCAGTTCTTATAGTTTGCCTTATTTCTGCCATCTGCTTGTGGTGCTTTCTAAACATAGATTGGGAAAAGCAGAAAGCTCTTCTGAGTCTAGGGTGTACAGTAAATGATGACGAAGGTTGTATTTTTTAATTAAAACAACCTCCTTTGAGACTGCTGTTAACAATATCTCCTAGAAGGTGACTTTAAAAGTTAGCAGTTTTAATATAGAATCTATTATGGGTTTGCTTTTACTGTTTAAATATCAAAGTTTGTCAGCTGTTACAACACTAGAAGACGTAGGGAAATAATTTGTCGTCAGGTTACAACAGGTTGGCAGCTTATATTTATCTTATCTTCAGGTTTTTTTAAAGAAACAAGAATTGTGCAAATATGTTTTGTCTTCCAGTTTATTCTGTGTGAACTTCTGAAATTGCTAATTCCAACCAAATCAGACCAAGTGTACATTTTCTGAAAATGGGTGGTTGGGCAGAGCAGTTAAACAAATTGTGACCTCTCATAAGAGAATGTAGTGTGGCCTCCTTTAGATATTAAAATATCTAAACCGAAAAGCAGTAGGAAACAGAACCATATTTGCTTCTTTTGGAGCCTCTTGCTTTGGTTATTTGATGCCTGTGGTTATTTTTCCTTGAGTATTGCTGTGTGCAGAATTTGGTGTTTATTCAGGATATGCTGTTTCTTTCTCTCATTTCTAGTAGTGTTGTATGTTGAACTGCAGTCTAAAACAGAATGGTTGAGCATAGGTATATAAATAAAAGCAGAGCTTGGCTTTTAGGTACAGAGTATAAATGTTTCAGTTTGTTCTTCTTGAGGTTCAGAATTCTGTCTATATCTAACCCAGCATGAAAGAGAAATATTTAGTAATTAGTTATGATCACTTTTAAGGAGTTATAGCTGTTGCTATGTGTATTTAATGTAAAATCTTGAGAAAATGTAAATGGACTATCAAATGTTTGATAGGATGAACTCAACTAACTTGGTAGAGATTTATGTATGCATGTCACAGTGATGTGATACAATGTAAGCAATATGAGGCAAACCATGCTCGTTGCTTCATGTCCATTGGTCTTAAAGTCTTGCTGAATAATGTAAATAAAAACAGTACACTGGAGAAATTCTGTTTCTGCTTTTCATGAAAGGTCTATTCACCAAATAACCTGATATACTAAAATTCTATTTTGTGACTGCACTAGGGGATATAAAACCTATAATAACCTTACAATTTTCCTCCAGATAATATGAAAGGTACTTCTTTCTCCTCAGTCAGCTTGAAATAAGGATTTTTTTTCCTTAGGTGTCACCATAAAACAGGCACTTTCCCATACCATTCTGCATGAAATTATGTTGATACTTTCTTCTTTGTTTTGTAGCAAAGCTTGTTGGCATGTCTTACATCAACAGATTGTAGTGTACTTCATCTGTTAATGCTTCTTAAAAACTGTATTGGAAAAAAGTGTAAATCCTGTGATATTTACCCAGCCTTCATCCAAAAAGATACTACATAGTCTTGATCAAAAGAAGATAACATTTATAGAGTTCTAAGCTCTGTAAGAAGTTACTAGCTTCTTGCAAGTAAATTATTTTTTATGTTTAAAGGCAATATGACATTCAGTGACTTCAGTGTGAACTGAACCCATCGTCTTCTGTTTGCATTAATAGTTTGTTCAAAATTGTAGTTAGTGCATTAGAAATTAATATGGCATGAATCATCTGAACAGCCTGTCAGATTTACAGTTTAATATCTGAAGATGGCAGCCAGTTATGTAATTCTTAGAGTAATGTATGCTTTTCAAAAATTAAAAGCTCTCATTACAGTTATTGTGAAGTAAAATTCTTTCTTACAGTATATATTTGACTCTAGCTAAGACCTTTGGAACTGATCTAGGAGAGGATTTTCATTTAGTGTTCTTTGTGTGACTGTGGTCCCATTTTTTTTCTGCCAATATTAGAAGACTGTAGATCCTTTCTTATGGAGTGAAAAAAGGGGAGGGAAGAAATATGGTAGGGAAGGATAGGAGAGAATCTTTCTTCTGGTTTGGGCAACATTTGTTCAAAATTGATTTCCCTCCTGATTGCTTTTGCCAACTGGAGAAATTGAATAAATCAAGGTATAATTTAAAACTGGTTTTGCTGCAGATCCAGTGCCTTCTGTGTGCTGCTTGAGTGTGTTACAATTCTATGTATGGATTTATTTGACAACATTATCTTTCTGTGGTTTCTAATGATACTACTGGGAGTGACTAACTTTATAGACGTCGATGTTGAGAGAAACCAGGATGGAAGTGTAGGTTAAACCTACTAGCTAAAGTCCCACCCACACTCAGTCTGCTTCTTATCAAATTGAGAGTATAATTAACTGTGCTTGTATGTATTGCATCTTACACAGTGCATTCAGAATTTTAAGGTACTTATAACATTTCTGATTAGGGCTATCTAACACATAAACATACTGATACTTTTAAAAATACCATGGAAAGGGGGAAAAAAGCAAACAGACTTTTTTCTTTTAGCATTATTTACACAATGAAAATTATTTTTGGACAATAAAATATGTTGGAATGCATATGTATGTGCTCATGTGTATACTATGCTATCATACATAGACTGCATTTATGACACCCTTGGCTGTCTCATCTGTATTTCCCTATCAATCTCTATCCTCTGGGAATTTTTCAGACATTCCAAACCCATAAATAGCTTTGAACAGCTGCCTTCAGGAAAAAAAAACAACATTATAAGAGTTTTCTTCTCTACCACCTGCTTTGCATTTTGTATTGTTAAGGCTCACTCTCTTTTGCAATGAACCAAATAGAAATACCAATTCTCCACATTTCAGAGATCTATATCCTTAATTCTGTCACAATGATTGTTAAAGAGATTATTTTTTTAAAAGAAAAAAAGTTGCTGAGAAGTTTGTAGTGGCAATTTTGTATTGCCTTTGCCTTTCCTGTAACATGTAATGTGTCTGTTCCAGGTTCAAAGTGCTTCTGTGCTTCAAATTCTGACATTTTATCTTGAGAGCCAGTCTTAGATAGTTTTTAGAGAGATTTTTAATTTATGTGTAGCTTTAGTACTCTTTGGAGTTGAACATTTGGGTTCAAGGCAAGCATGATAACTGTGTTCAAAGTTTTCCTTAAGTTCTAGGAAGAATTTTAATAAAACAAAGAGTTTTGTAAATTAAGTCTATTACAGATTGTGTTGTATGCAGAAAAGCATCCATATTATGATACAAAAAAAAAAATCTTACTTGCAGTGAGTTGATCTCATCCACATAATCTGTTCAGGGCTTTTCTCCCCTACTTAATCCAGTTAAAGCTAGAGTAAGCATCCAGTTAGTATCTCTACTGGCTATACAATAAACACTTTGACCCTTAGGTGATGGGCTTTTTTGTTATTTGGGAGTGTGGAATAGTTGATATGAGAGGGTGATTCAATTTTTTTTTTCTGAAATTAGAGATCAACATGATGTCTATATGCTTGTTCTGTAAAGAAAAAATATGCTTATTTAAAAAAAAAAAAGTTTAACATAGTGTCCTCTTCCTAAACATTGTAGTGGAAGAGTTATAATGAAGACAAATGGCATTTGGCATAATTTTTTACTTATGCCAAATACAATATTCTAATTACTGTGATTGAATTTATTTTACAATAAATGACATTTACTAATGTCAAGTACTAATGTTTTACAATACACTGTAGACCTTTAACTCAAGAAGAAATAGCTCATCGGCGCGAGCTTGCAAAACAAAGGCTTGCAGAAAAGTTAGCAGCAAATCAAGGAAAGGAACTGTCAGAAAAGCCCCCAAGTGAAAATTCATCTGAAGTAACTGGAAACACTGGTGATGTGAAAGGTATGTCATGCTCTGCTGTCCTTTTCTCAGAGGGTGTTGAATAGTGTCTAGGTGTTGTCAAGGGGCCATGTACCTTACAAAGAATCATCCATGTGGCAGTCTGAGCAGTTCAAAAGATGGAACAAAAGGAAGAGTGAGGAGGGATTTGTAAGAAAGCTGATAGTTCGTAAATGGCTGTAATAGTGCTGTGGATACCTTTTTCTATAGCCTGAGATTGTGCATGGTCTCAGTACTTGGAGTCAGTGAAGATAAGTCATGCTTGAAGGAGGTGCTCTGCTGAAAAGTTAAATAATTTTTATTCTAAGTAGAAGGGTGCAGTGATTGACTTTTACTCTAGCATGTGGGGTAGAGAGATTCAGGCTTGTTTAGCTTACTGCTGGAATTTCCTTGTGGATTTATTACTGTGATACTTTATGGCAATATAACTTTTAATTCCTTTAAGCTTCTATGAGAGTAGCTGTTTTTATTGAAAACAAACAAAAGTCTAGTAATAAATTGGTACAAAAGTAGTGTATAAGCAACAAGACTAGATTATGAGTTAAAATGGGACACTCTTGTTGTTTAATGTTGCCAGATGTGATACAATAATAGGTAATTTTTTTTTTCTTCAGATGATGAGACAGGAACTGCTTTTATACAGCCTATATTTTTCTAACTTTGATTAGGTGAAGAACAACAGCTCTCTGGTCAAGTAGAGGTTGTGACCTCAAAGGCAATGAAACAGGAAGGAGACAACAAGGAGTCTTTCATTGCTTTTGCTAGAGTGTTCAGTGGTGTGGTGCAAAGAGGGCAAAAGATCTTTGTTTTAGGACCAAAATATGATCCTGCTGAGTCTTTGCATAAGGTAAGAGATGACAGTGAACTGTTATCGTAACTTGGGATTCTTTTGAAACACTGGTGACTTAATTTTTTACATGTTATTCACTCAAAAAATAATTAAAGTTCAACCTAAAATATTCTATGACTTCTAATTTAGGTGACTGAAGATGATTGTGTACTCATTATGAAACTTAACATCTCAGAACTAGTTTAAAGTACAGAGTGATTTTAGCTAACAATAAATCCTGTATGTGCATACTTTGATTCAAAGAAAGCTGGCAAAGGAAAGCAATACTTTAGGGGAACAGGAAGGTACATAATAGTATTAAAAGGTGTTAAATGTTTTGAGATTGTGATCATAGAAGTTCATTACTCATGAATTTACTTTAAAGCATTCATTTTATTAGTGACAGTGAGAAGTGAACTGAACTAGGAGTAGAACACACTTCAAAATTACCAAATAAAGCACATTCTATTTCCTTGGTAACATTTGCTACAAGATTGGATTTTTTGGAAGGGGAAAAAATACTTTCAAGCATATGTTGGTTTTTAGTATCTAACTTTGTAAAGAAGATACTTTAGAATCTATTTCATAGCTTTGGAATGCAAGGAGGTTTTGAAGAGGATGATTTTTATCAGTGGTATATACAACCACAAATACCCAATACTGATTGTTTTACTCTCTGTAGCTGTCATCTCAGTGTTCTGCTACAGATGATCTGCCTTCAGTACCTCATATGACTTGCTGTACATTGGAGAATCTGTACTTGCTTATGGGAAGAGAGCTTGAAGATCTTGAAGAAGTTCCTGCAGGAAATGTTCTAGGTAAGATGTAACTAGTATTTGATTTCCTAGAAGCTTTGAATCCTTATATCATTCAAAATAGGCTAAAATTGCTTTGATATTATTGATAATAAGAAAACTTAAATAAATCTATTAATGTTTTTAGCTCTGTTGTGTGTGCAAAAAATGAAGGCCTTCTTAATTCAACTGTGATTTCTGTGAACTTTGAGAAGGGAAAAGATGCATGAATAGGAGAAAACTACGTTGCTTTTAGCATGGACCTGGTGTTCAGAACATAAGCAGCTGGTGAATTAATTTTATTTGGAAGCTTAATATTGTAAAATTCTGATTTATACCTTACTCTAGTCTGATGCCCAAGTTGATCATTAAAGTCTGTTTACTTAAAAAAATAGTTAAGAATTTGAAAAAAACCCCACACCTTCCACCCCAAAACACACTGCAGTAAAAGTGAAAGGATATTGTCCTTGTGATTGCCAAATAATAAATGCTCCTGGAGCTGCCTCCTGCAGAGAAAAGTGTATTGTGAGAATTATATTATGACTTTAATGTTAGAAGTTGAACCAAATTTCAAGAAACATTTTTGTGAGCAGTTGCTACTGCTGAAGGCTACTCTTCAGTGGGATCTAGCTTTTCCATGAAGAAAAGCATACTAGTTGAGTAATACAAAAGTTCTAAATGGTGACACAAGACTTATTGTATCGAAGATTTCCTGAGAATTTGAAGATCAGCATTAACAGTCAGAGCTCTTAGCCAGACTGTGGTGATAATTCCTCTCTTTTTACCAGATCATTGTCTAGTCTCATTATACACTGTAAAAATGGGTTTTCATTTTTATCTAGAACATATGAGGTCTAGTATGTAAGTTTGGGGTTTTTTTTACTCTTACGTAATTTTAAGGAATGTTTAAAACAAAAAGCCCTTAATTCCTTCTTGTTAATTTATTTCTCCCATTACCTTGTAAAGCTGCATTGTTAATTTGCATAAATTCAATAAGTACCTTTACTGATTTGATGATCATTTAACCACACTGAGGAGAAAACACAGTACCTTTATATGAAAGGACACAAGATGTCTCATTCTAGTTAGAACAATGATTTCTGTTTCAAAGGCCGTTTATCTTCCAGCTTTAAAGCATACTACCAGTAATTTCTCTCCAGCCATATAAGAAAATGGCTTGTAGATTTTTATAGTAAATTAAGGAAGCTTTGCTGAAAGCTGTGTAGTTCTACCCTATGTAATTAAATTATTGCCATAAAGAATACACAATTAATCTGACTGCATATTACCACTTTAAAACTGGTGGTGTAGAGGCTTTTCAGATTTTTTTTTTGTCAGGAAATGGGAAGGTTTTGCTATTATTTGTAGATCATTTCTTACAATGAGGAATCTAGTAGTTGCTAGTGAGCAGGCTTTTTTATCCTTTATACAGGCTTATGCAATGGTTTCATGATCAAAGACATGCCTTGATACATAGGTTGTTCTACTGAAGATGAAAAGATTTAATCTCTTGTTCCTTGTGTTCAATTAATATTTTCTTAAAATACTAATCTCCTTTTAATTGCTAAAAATCTGAGAAACTTGTAGCAAAATAGTGTTAGGAGGAAAGGTAATGAAGCATACTGTATTTGAACTACAAAGCTGTCACAAAGAGAATTCAAGAACATCCAGCCAAAAACATGACTGTGTCCTTGTCTAATATGCACAGGCATTCTGGCAAGCTCTGGAAAGATTTCTCTGGTATTATTCTGAGTTCCTGGAAGTTAGGAGAGACAAACTGCTTTGTGTTAGTTAATTTGTGTTGCAAGTTTGCAGCTCAAGTGTTTTGTCAAAAGTATTTGTCAAAAAGCTTTAAGCAGTATTTCATTTTCAAGTAATATGGCAAACACAAAATACTGCCTCCTTCCACATAGCAGTTTATAATTCACAATTTTTCTTCTTTACAATCTCTGTGACTATTGTACATTTTTTGTAGTCTGAGTAGAAGGTGAAATATGATTTTTAAAAAAAGAAAGTTATTGGGGACCAAGGGTAATAAAGTCTTTGTAATAAATCTTCTTTTAAGAATTATTTGTCAGAATAGTGTATGGAAAGAGTAAAACTCTTATCTCTGACAAAACCACTTGGTATGTAGAATTTGTAATTTAGAAGCACTATTGATTTCTCCACTCTGAGAACTGCAAAGGAGTGTGTGAATAAAATACCTTTTTAGGGTATGTATGGCTAGGCTTCGAGAACGAAGATCCAGGGAGGGCTCCACCCACGCTCCTCCTCAGCGCCTTTTCCAAGCACGCTGATAAAAAGAGGCTAGCGGATAGCACCCTCGAGCCTGCACTATGGATTTTTTTTAGGTGAGACACAGCATGTGCAGAGCTGGACCCACCCTTTAGTCCTAAGGTTCATCTGCCAGGGCCTAGCAAGCTTGGACGCTGGCAGCAAAGTCCTTAGGACGCAGGTTTTATTAGAGTGTCCTTCTCTTAGCTGGAAGGCCTCACAGGACTAAACGAGCTCCATCTGCCCGGGTTTGGAACCAGAGATATCCTTCTCCTAGGATGACTGCCAGAAGGCTACTGAGCTCATCCTACCCATACAAGGATTATAGGAACATGGGTATCACTCCCCACACTTTCCCGTGGGCAATGAGTTTAATGCTCCCTCTGCTGTTGGCACAGTTATCGCACCAGGGGCCACAGGAGACTCCAAGTGATTTTCAGACTGTGCCTGCTTTTTAGGGTGTATTTCTGTTAAAGGTCCTGAACTAGCAGATAGGAAATATACTTGGTAACTGGTACTACTAGGTTCTGCTTTGTTCTGCGAATGAGCAGAGACCTTGCAGGAGGAGGTGTGTGCCCCTCAGGTTCCAAATGGCACTTGATTTTAGTTGTAACTGCTGAAATGAAAACATGATAGTGATTGGAATGGACAATGAAAAGTATCTTGAGATTTAATTTGGAAAAATACTGAAGTACTGATTGAAGAATAAATCATGTGTCTTGATCCATTATTTTAGGAATGTTGATTTTTCTATGTCAAACACCTTTTGCATGGTATGTAGTTACTGAGTTTGAACCTCCCTGTGGTCATCAGGTTTGAGAGTCTTGGGAGTAAGAGCCTTGTCTTGCAAATAGTTCACCTGCGCGCTAGTCTTTTTTCCTTCATGAAAGATGTGGGGATGCAGTTTTTATTATGTCATTTCAGGAATGAAAAATATGTTGCTTCTTTACCAGGAGGGAAAACAGTACGTTAAATTGAAATAGTGTTAAAAGTTCCACAAAGGAGATTATTACAGGGAAGTTTTGAATTATTTTGGTTCTGTTCCTATGTTAAGAATATCTTCTTCTAAATCAAGACTACCTCTATCACACCAGTAAGTTTTCTGAAGCATTAATAAGTCTGGGGAATGCCAGGGGAAGTGGGGATGGTTGATTTGTTTGTTCCTATGCAAGAACCTCTCTCCTTAAAAAGATATATGTATGTGTTTATTTAAACCAGGAAAAGTGTAATTTTGTAAAGCTTGTTCTGATGTTTTTGTGGTTGGAGACTGTAAAAAGAACTTGGTGGATTATACTCAAAGTGACAAAAGAAAAAATAGAAGGCAATATGTGAGGAAAAAGTAATTTGGGCTCATCAATAAAGACTAAGCAATTGCACACCCTTCAAATGCACATAACAGATTCTTTTTCTTGTTGCTGTCCTGTAATTGAAGGCAAAATGCCTTTTTTGTTCTATGCAATAAAGGCAGGGAGCTAAGTAATGAAAACGGTTGGAGGTAGCATAAAAATGTATTTAAAATATGCAAAAAGAAGTAGTGTTTTTTTGTGATGATATCTTGCAAAGATGAAAGATCTAGGATTCTCATACTGGATATTGATTCTTTTTTCTAAGAAATATAAGAAAACATTGATAAAAAACCCAAAGAGCATGTTTCTCAAAACACTGATTTAGGTTACTGTAGAAGTACAAGTATGTTTAGGTGCTTGTAGAAGTGAATAATGTTGTGGGTTTTTTTTTTAACTTGTCTCAATGTCATGTTATTCTGAATAAATAACTGAAGGATCATCATGTGCTACATTTTTTGTTAACTGGAATAGTTTATCTCAAGACATGTTATGCTGCACACTCATGCCTATGCACATAGGAGTTCAGAATAACATGTGTCTTTAAAATTGACACGTATACTGCTTTTTATCCACAAGTAGAATAGTCTTTTGTTTGCTTGCATACAAGAACCAGATTTTTCTTGGATCTCCCTATATGACTGTGTGATTTGTGTTTTGTTGAATACTGTTACCACTAGCTTTGTAGTACTTTAGTGTAGTGCTCATAGGAGGCGAGATGATTTCCTGAATGGTTTTCAAAAGCAGTTAGCTATGTAACTGTCAAATATTCTACCAAATTAAGAGCATTTGTTTCTTTAACTTACCAAATTATGTTGTTAAAAGCAGGAATCTAGAAGTCACTCTAGTTGCCAGCTCACTGTGAGCTGACTTCCTACATGAGAGCCTGCTGTGTGTGTCTTGTTTTTTTCCATTTGTGAAATGCTTGTTTTCCCATACAATGTTCTTTCATATTTTAATTATTTATAAAGCAATTACAGAGTTCTTGACGTGTAAACTATATGACATGGGAAATGTAGGTGATTACATGTTCAAACTTGTGGGTACTTTTTGGTACCTTTCTGAAGATCGGTGAAGAGTTGATATGAAGTAATATAGCTAACCTTATTACAAGGTGCCTAATGAGCATTTTATTCCTTTAGGATTTTCATTGAACAATTTAGGAGCTTTTAATAAGCAGCCTCTGTTAAGAGCAAAGAGCAGCTGCAAGCAGTGATGCCATTTTAAAGGCCCAGAATGGCTTTCTAGGATTGATGCCAACTAGCAAGCATTACCACCTTCTGTGAAAGCCCTAGGAACAGTCCTGCTGTTGCACCAGCCTTTTATTTCTGTGCAAACATTTGGTGGGCTAATTTAACTCTCTGAATCAGTAATGTGATTATTTAAAAAAAATAAAATAGCCAGTTTGAAGTGATTCCAGCTGCATGGACTGTCTCAGCATACTATGATGAGTGAACACAGGAGGGCAGTCTTTCTCAAGAATGTTGCTGAAATTAGCTGAAAATAGTGAATGAAACAAAGAAAACTCAAACCTTTGTCTTCAGTTTTGGAATACTTACAATTTTTATCACAAATGCCATTTTATAACCCAAGTAAACTTACATTTTTAACTAGTTTATAGTAACACAGCATTATTCAGAAAAAAGGTATATAACTGAAGAGATTTTTGTTAGTGATGTTTCATCTCTGGAACTGTTGAGTTTACCTGACCTTGCTGTATATGTAATAATCTCCCACCCAACTTATGTTTTATGAATAGTTAAGTCATAGAAAAAAAAAATAGATATGTTCAAGTTATTTCTTTGAGCTAAATACGTAATAGATTTATCTGCTGTTTGGCCTCTTTTAGTGCTGGAAGCTGAAACCATTTTCTTAATTCTCTTTTTACTGTAGTGGACTTAGTCCCTTTGCAATTACTGCTCCTTGCTGTATGTGGTTCCAACAAGCAGGATGAGAAATCTGTGCTACTTATTGGGAAATGTAACATAACATGGCACAGCTAATGAAATAGTATCAAGTGACATTAGAAGTGTATTTTGCTGATCATCTGATAGGTTTCATTTATCCTGTTTGTATTACCATTTCTGGTCTTTTTATTTGAATTCCATTTCAGGGGGTTTGGCTTGACAAACTTTATTGAAAAAGAAATGAGTGATTCATTACCTTGTTTTCAAATCAATATCAATGTGTCACTGAAGAGGAAAAAATGACATGTCTTAGGCCAGAAGTATAGCACTGACATGTGTCTTGATTGACCCAGCTAAGATTGGAGAAGAACACTTTGAATGGTTAATAGTTTCCTTATAAAGCCTTTTTATGTTGGCTATTTTCTTAATTTATATTGAAGAATTTAAATTACTTTTTGAGTAGCTATAATTTTTCTATTTTTCTGATTTAGTTTCTTAAGACTATAAAAGGAAATCTTAAGTGTAGTAATTCTTTCTGAAGAAAACCACTTCTAAATACTCCAGTGCTTGTGGAATGTTCTCTGCTCTAATTTTCAGCAGTTTATTGTGTGATCTTAAAAATGTGTTTCTTCTTGCCACTGGACTACAAGGGAGTTTTTATCGTACTTAAAAATTGAACTGTATAAAATTATTTAAACTAAGGTCATAATCCATTCATCTAGGCAAAAATGCCATTAAGTTTGCTCTTGACCACTGCTGAATTATAATGTTAAAAAAATTCAAATCATTAAGTTTTTGAGGAAAAGAGAGAATGCACTGCAACATTCTGTACCAGTTTTAAGGTAACTTCTAGTTATTATGTTCTGTAAAATCTGAGCTTTTGTATAAATGAAAACTAGGTTTCTAAATAACCTTCCAAATGTGGGGCAAGCACTCCTGATTCTTTGGCGTTTGTTTGCAGACAGATAACTTGCTGATGCTTGAGATTTCCCAAATAGTAGCAGAAGGAAAACTGCCCAGACTTGTTGGTGTTCATTTTTGCTACTTTATATGCCTGTGGGCAGCAGCAGGACTAACAAGAATCAAGACAATTTCATACCGTTGCTGCTTGAAGAAACTCAACAGCACAGCAGCAGGCACATGCTCTGCAGCTACTTAATAGAAGAGATCTAAAAATAGACTGGAAAGAGGGTTTGAGGTGCAGGCAGTCATGTCTGTTTATCACCCCTGTGTTTGCTTCAGAAAGAAGTGATTTTGACCTTGGGACTTCAAATTTATTAGATGCCTCTTATTACATTAATATACATTGGTCAGAATTCCAGGCCAATATTAAAGGAGATGACTCCTTTTTCTTGTGTAGGGGTGGGTGGAGTATTGGCTTATGTAGTCATTGCCTCTGGGCAGATGTTACTCAGCCTTTCAATAGCTAGCTGTGGGTTTAGGTCCCAGATACTAGCTGGCTTATCTCCAAAATTTCCAAATCTCTGTAAGTACTTGGTTGGGTGTGATTTTTCAAGTGTCTTTAGAATGAGAGGATAGGGATTTTCCTCAGAATTTCACAGCTGGTTTCTTTAGTCAGCATCGATGTATTATTTTTAGTCTCTCCCTCTGTGAAACTGAGTATATCCATGTATAAAAAAAAATGATAAGAGTTATCTACAAAAATAGCCATATTTATTACTTGGCAAATGAATATCTATTTTTTCCAATACTGTAAGAGGGGTGTTAAAGTAGTTAGATCACCAATACAAAATGGTAATAGAAGTCTTATGGCAAAGTTTTGAGATGATTGCCTAAGCTCATATCCATAATGTTGTGTTTGGGATTTTTTCCAGCACACTGAGATACATCACTGATGATTTGGGGAAATTACTTCACATTTTCAATTGAAGAGGTTGAGAACTATACCATTCCCCAATGTGCTTCTAAAATTAGTTGGAGCATGCTTTTGGTTTTGGTGTTTTGTATTAGACCAATATCCTCTTTAAAACTAGAATGTCAGTGCTGTGTAGTAGGTGGTGGTTTATATTCTTACAATGTGGTTCTAGCAGGAAGCATCTAACTTGCCTTTGTTGGTTGAAAATCTTGAAAGAGACTTTAGTTTCCATTTCTAAATGAGGATCTGTGATAGATGAACCAAGGTGACTTCAGCTTTGTATTCAAAGTTGTTAGAAGTCCATTTCTAACCTTTCTTGTTAGTGGCACTATAAAATAGTGTACAAAGAAGTGGGAAACTCTGAGGATGAACTTGGACACTAGAGGAAACAGCTGAGAGATTCAGCAAGCAAGCTTAATTTGAGGAATTAGTGTTTAAGGTCTAGTTTTCAACAGAGGTGTAAATTACCTGATTTAACAAGGATCTGTATTTATACTTGAACCTTTTATCCCTCTGTACAAAACAGTATTAAGCTTGTTTTCCTACTTCTGAATTAAAAACACTGGAGAATTCCCAGAAGTAATTTGCTGTAGAACTCAAACTTTCAGAAAGCTGTTTTAAAGGAACGTTTCCTTTGTTTCATGTGGCTGTGGGTTATCAAAAGTGCCAACTGAGATCATGCAGTGTCATTTAAGGAGTAGGTACAAAATAATTGCATAAGCACAAACGAGTTTGAAAATATATGCCTTATTACATGTAAATCCATGTATAGCAATTCAGACATAAAAAAAGACACCATAACTCAAATCTGTTTAGGAATATATGCAATCACCAATGCAGAAAAGAAGTTTTATTCTTAAAGGATTTTAAGTTTTGCAGTGTTATTTGTGGAAAATACATCTCTCATCCTACTGTGATGGTGTACTTGAAACAGATCTTGATTTTTTTTTTCTTAAAAGTTTGTACTTTTAATCAGCTGACCATTCCTTTAGCAGTTCTGGTCAGATAAAGTTCAATTTCTATCAGATGAATTAAGCTTTTCAGCTTTATTGCAAAGGTAGTCAATTCATAGTATTGATTATAGTATACCTCAAGGTGGATAACTAGATAAAAAAGTAACTGAAATACTGTCTTATAGGTATCATTTAAGTCAGACTTTTACTTAAGTGTGGAATTGCAAAGACATTGAAGGGTGTAAAAACTTACATTAAATCTTGAAATCATCTGTTTGGATAGTCTTTGTTTTTGGTATAGTAGAGATGTATGTGCATGCATCTCTGTTCCTAACGTAGCTTCTCTCTGCGGAGGCCTCATACAGTGCTGCTTTATCCTTTTGCAGTCTAAATCAGGCCAATGTGCTTTTCACAACTCATCCTTAAATAACACAAACTACCTGCCTAGATAATCCTATTAATGATACAAAATATTTTAATTTTTGATGCTTATCCATGCTGAAATATATCATGTGCAGCTTAAGAGGGGGGAGAAGAAACTTGGATCTAGAAATGACAGTTAGTTGTCTCAAAATGTTGCCCTCTGTGTGCTGTGTAGGAGGTAGTGAATGAGTGGTGGATAAAAGCAGGTTTTCTAGGCCCCTTAGATTTGGTTGATTAAATCTAGTTTTTTGCTATTTTTGCACAGTTCTTGATTTCTGAGTAATTTCTCTTAAATGTTAACCTTTTTCAGGTTAGTGCATCAGGAAGTTTTTCTCTGTATGTTGGTTTTTAGCAATAGAAAATTTATTATTCAATGTGTTCTCTATTTCTGTATAATACCCTTTTCAAGGTTATGTAAAATAGACACTCCTTTACACAGCTCTGATTGAACAAGGCTTTTCCCCATCTTTATACTTTAAACAAAAATCATGTTAGCAAAACAGGTCTGAAGAAAAAAAAAAGGTGGTTTTCTTTGTTTCTTTGTTTTTCAGAGATTCAGATTCTCATGACATATGCACAACTGTCTGATAAGGATGATATTTTAAGTTGAGTATCTACCCTTGACAAATTGGGGAAGTTAGAGCATTGTCATGTAATTTTCCATGTTTCTGTACTAGAAATGGAAATAGGAACTGGATAGCTTTTTTATCATTTGAACTGTTTTCTTATTCCCATTTAATATGAAGCCAGAGGGCACTGTTTTTCATACAATGCAAAAATGTGTAACTATTTCAATTTTGGGTAAAGGTCTTATATGGATTCCCAGCACTGTCAGTGTAGTGAAAACTTTGGATTATAGTTTTTGATGTGCGTTTCTTCATGCAGAAAATCTACAAATGTTTTGACTCTAAATTAAATTAATCTCATCAAGTATTCTGAAAGCCAAAAACCTGCAATCGGTGTGGTGCCTACTTATTAGCTCAACTTGGAAATAATGGACTGGCTTCAGAGGCAGTGTAGTGTTAAGTAAAGCCACTGTCATGGAAACATCTTGTTTAGCTTTGTTTTATTTTTCTTTGATACTTCCTTTGTCCTGAGAAATGCTACTGTTCTACATGAAAAAGAGATGGGAAAATTCTCCTCTCTGATTGTTTCTTTAGCTTTCATGACTGTGCTAATTGCCTTGTGCACAGGGTGATAGCCAGGCTGTAGAAATTGGGGTGGCTCTGCAATCTACCCTTTTCCCCCCTCGCTTCCCACCCCAAATGTTAGCGTTAACCTGCTGTTTTCTCTTTGCATTCCTCCTTCCTCTCTGCCTTTCTGTATGTTACTCTGACTCAGCTTTTTATTTTGATTACCTTAGTTACCCATGTCAATAAAGTAAGACTATATGAGAATAATTTGGTTAACCACAACCTAAGCAAATACAAAATCTCTTCTGCTAATTGGCATTGTTTATGCAGTATAAACCACTAATCCATGAGGGCAATTTATTTGAATGTGTTTTAAATTCCTGCTGAAGCACTTCCTAATCTTAGCCAGGCCTTCTGTGTAAGGGAGAGAGGAGCAGGATACACATTTTCACACCCGCATGTGAAGAAGTGTTTGTCTTATTGTGTAATAGACCTAGGGCCTGTAATATACAGCGTTCTTGTGGTAAACATCATCTGTGGTTGTGAAATGCCTCTACTTCTGCATTTGAACTAGCCACAAAAGCCTTTTATTATTTCTTTTTTTGCTTCCATTGTCTGTTGTTACCAAAATTTCTTCAAGGAGTCCAGAAGAAGCAGGGAGGGGGTTGCTGTGAGGGTATGAGAAGGCCAGCTTGGAATCAGTTCTGCACACAGCCCCACCAAACATGAACACTGTGGCAGAGAATCAAAATCCTACGTAGCAAATGGGACGGATGCAAAGTCAAGAGATTGTTGATAAAGCCTATGCTTTGGTGGGTTATTTTCTAAATATTTTCCCGAAATTCTAGTGTTTTTTCATGCTTCAGATTAAATTGCAGAAGTGTTTTGAGGGTTGTTTGGCCTGTATCAGGGCGTGAGTCATGAAGTTGGCTTTGGCTTGTGAACTGTGGGGGGGGCAGTTAAGGCAGAGCTATATTTAGGAGTATCAACTGCAGTCAGACTGTGGAGCACTGCTAAACAACAGTGTTAAAGGGGCAGCACTGGATCCTTTAGGCTCAAAGTTTAGATTGTTTGTAGTGGTTTATTATTTAGTAAATAATTGGGAAAGCTGGTATTTATTAGAAGTATTCTCCTGCAGAGGTTAAAGACAAACAGTGTGAATTTCAACTCCATTTGTACTTACCTAGTAATAGTTATTCCTGTTTCATTGTCAAAACTCTGAATATATCAAACATAGATAAAACTTCTAATTTCACTGTATGTGCTTGAAAATCTGAATTTCTAATAATTTTTTATTTTCTAAAGAATTGTTTAATTTTGGCTACTGGTAGATAAGGGTAAATCTTGAGGGGCTGTTGCCATTGAGCTTTTGTTTTAAGATGCAGAGCAGTTGCTGACTTGACTTGATTTTATCTTGAAATTTTACCATTAATATCTGGAACTAAATTTAGATACCTTTTCACAGATAATTAAGACTGAAAGAAGTATGTTTCTTTTCCAGCCTTTCTTCCTCCATACTACCTAGTTCTCTCCAGTGAGGTTTGTTATGTACTTGGTCAAAATTCAAACCAGGGATTTTTAAAAATACAAGGCTCCATTTTCCAAGGTTGCTCCTCTGTCATAACTGTCATGGACAGTGTATTTTATGGAGTTTTGCATTTGGTGACTTTCCTTTGTGCAGACATATTTTGGTAAATAATTCACCTAATTTGGTAGTGTTTTATATTGCCATCTTTGTTTCTGGGCCTGTCTGTGTGAAGACAGTGAGATTGCAATAGGAAAATTGCAATAAATTTAAGGACCTCAGCTGAGATGTGAGTCCCCAGCTGAGATGTGACTCAAAGCCTTTGCTATGGAATGGGTTTCTGTCATCCTGATGAACTTAAAGTGGGCAGATTCTTCAAAGGCGCTTGATGTTGGTTTAAGAACACTATTACTGATGAATATAGGGAGACTTGAGTCAAGACAATGTGCTGGTGGGGAAACAAAGACCACAGTGGGAGTGTATAAATTATACAATTGTTTAAGTTGATGTTATGGAGGATAAATCATTTTATTCTATTACTTCCATTTTAAGCTTTATTGGCTAAAGTATGGTCATTGTCAACTTTGATAGTCTGTTTCAGTGACTAACTGGATTTCTGAAACATAATATTGTGCAACAAATGCACATTTAAGTACTTGGTGTTTACCAAGAGTCCTACATTATGATTTGTACAAATCATGCTTCATGCGGTGTTGAAGTATTGGGTCAAGCATTGTGACTTGCTTGACTCTCAACCTGTTAATCTAACTGAAAATGTAAAACTGCTGGTAGTTTTTGCTACATCAGTTATTGCACTTACACATCAGCAGAGACATTCAAACCAATTCCCCCCTCTTTAGTCGGCTGGAGCTGTTGGCAAGGAAGTTGAAAGCACATGTGTTAGATTCTAAAGACAGTCTACATAGTTCATTGATGCAAAGAGCTGTGTGTTGAGAAGCTTCCAAAACAGGACCTAAAGTGTTTGGAATCTAGATGTTTACATTTTTTTGAGCTTTTCCACAAAAGACTAATTGTTTTGTGATATTCAAAAAGCAAGTTCTCTGAGCAGTGGTACTAACAAAGCCTGGATTCCTGTGGACTGGTGTCCTTAAAATCCTCAGCTTCCCTCTGAGCTACGCCTATCCTGCAGTTGTGCATGTCCCAGTTGGCCAGCCAGGATGCACGTACGGTTGCCAGACAGCTGCTTCCAAGTGGGATATATAATGATTGTGTGTTGCCTGCCCTGTTTTGGTGAGCTCTCCAATTTTGGTCTCCCTTTAGTACTTAGCCATTGATTTTACATAACTTGTGGAAACTTAATTATATCTGAACCCTCTCCTCTCTCTCACTGGTAAATGTAGTGGAAGTTGACAACATATTTAAAAGTTGTTGAGGAGAGACTCTTTGTTTACGGGAGTTGCATTTTACTTTGGAAATGAGACTAAAAACATTACTTCATTTTTAACAGATCTTTGTGTGTGTGTGTGTACATAATCCCATCAGGAAGTATGACATACTGCGTTGGAAGCATTGTATCCTAACCAAAAAAAAAGACATTTAAGTAATCGCCATTTTTAGCAGAAATGCTTTTCGTTTTTATTAGTAAAGGTTCATTTACCCAGAACTCTTCCA
The DNA here is from genome assembly GCA_013396975.1 of Bucco capensis. Taxonomy (NCBI): domain Eukaryota; kingdom Metazoa; phylum Chordata; class Aves; order Piciformes; family Bucconidae; genus Bucco; species Bucco capensis. The sequence goes on along the minus strand of VWZO01006928.1, from coordinate 1,442,356 downwards.
AAGCATTTAATCTGATATCTAGCAGTGGCAAATGGCCACGTTTCTTTTGTTCAGAAAATCAGCTGATGTTCTGTGTTTTAAGGTTTTGCTTTGTCTTGAAGCAGCAGCCAAGCCACTGCTCTTGCTTGTGGGTGATACATGAGACCACATCTGTGGACTCTTCTGCTTAGTCAGCAGAATGTTAGCCTGGTCTAGTTTCTGAGGAGGTAGTGATGGGGCATGGAGACAAATTAGCTCATTTCAGGACTGTGAGGTGTTAGCTGTGTTTTCTGCATGGAAGAAATGTCTCTTTAACTAGTTTTATAAGATGCTGATTGTTAAGCCTGTATTTCTTGTTGGTTTCATCATACCATAAGGAGTTTTGCTGTGATTAAGATACTGATTTGCATTTTCTTAGACAACATGTCAGAAGCAGTGTCTCTTAAAATGTATTAATGCTTTGTTAGTTGAAGGAGTGAAAATCGGGTGAGAGGGAAAATTGCCTTTTTATTGGATCAGTTTTACTCTGTTGATTTAATCTCCTGAGTTGGCTTATCCAGCATCTGACAAGTACTAGTGCTAGTGCTGGAAAGCCAGAAGTGGGGGAGAGCTTGCTCTTTTTGAAGGCAACTGGCCTCTAGATCATGCTGGCTGTATTTGAGATGATTTTCTTAGACTACCTTTTGTGGTTGGGGCACCTTCCTTTTGTCCTCTAATGCAAAGGAATCACTCAATGATGGGTGTTAGTAGGGTTGAAAAGAAAATGAAATGCTAAGGTTTTTCCAGAGGTGGAGATGTTAAAGCTCCAGGGTCCCTTCCTGGTATCTTTTGTCAGTATGGGACTCTTGCCTGTTTTTAACAAATGAAGTGAGCAGTGCTGGGAATGTTAATCATTGCATGTAGACTCATGGAACGTAAATACAATTAAATCTTATTAGTTACTTTTTTTCAAGGTGACATTAAAAATCAAGATCAGTTCTATTTAATTTCTTTTCTCCACTTTGAAATAAAGGAGCATTTTAAAGCCCAATTCAATTATGTCATCTTTTGCACTAGTCTTAAGAATTCTTGTATCTTAGGAATGATGTGTGTATTTTTCCCATTTTCTTCTTGACCTAGAGTTAATAAAAGTTAATATGTTGCAATATTTTAGAATTCAAAAGGTATATGGGCTATGAATTAATGATGCCTTAACTGAAGTAATCAGAAATTAGAGGGAGAATGTCAGTCTTTTATTCCTTTCCTTTGTGGGGAAAGAAGTTTGGTTGGCTAAGGAGTAGCCATTTTAAATTTTAGTACTTTCAAAATATTTTAAATAGACATGATATTGGTATGTTTTGTTTACAGAAATACTATGTGAAGCTGACTTGTAAAATTCATGATTTAAATAAAGTTTTAATTTTGTGGGGAAAATAAGAAAAAATTTTAATGATTGTGACAGAAACCTGTTCTAACCCTAATAATGAAAGGCTAGCAGAACATTTTTTCCAGAATTTTATTATTTCATGTTTCTTAGGTGCTTTTGTCAATGACTAATGCATGTGTTTTGAAATAAGATTCTGGAATTCCTTCTTTACTTTTCTCTAAAGATCTGTCACTATTCTAGCTAAATATTATTTGATGTGTTTGGAGCATATCTCTGCCTTTAAATCTGGCCCAGTAAGGGGTTTTTGTGTGGCAGTAACTTCTTTGTTGCATCTGAATGAGTGTTCTATTTATTTTGGAATTTATTTTGCTATTAAAGTGGGGTGCATGATAGATACCTCCCTAGGCTGCTGATATAACTAGTTTGTTTAAGGCATCCCTTGCTTCCTCTCGTGCCATCTGTTTGTACATCCATTATCTCAAGCAGTCCTAATCCAAGGAATTGGAAAGGTACTTTCTTTTGTTAGAAACGTTACTCTGATTAATTATTCCCAAAATATTATTGCTTGTAGTTAAAAATGAGCTATTTAAAGGTTTCTTTTAGCTTGAAGTCAATTTTTTATATTCTTTTATCTTTCTTGAAAACTATTGTATTTAAAATAAATATCAACTTCTGCATAATGTACACTGAAATGATCCATTATTCATGCTACTTTGGAACACTTCAAGCCATATTTCCCAAGGCAACAAAATAAACAAGCAGAAATCACTTATAGGCAGATGTAATTGGGGTGTGGGGGATCTGCCTTAGAGGAGAGCATTAGGCATTGGGTCAGGTCTTGGAAAATTGAATTTTAATTAGCTACTTGCATGTCTTACAAGTTAACAGGATAAATGGCCAATGTCTCAATCAGGCATTTCCCACAGGATATTGTACACATTTGGTAATTGGTATGCTGCTTCTACTTGTGATGTCTTTAATTTGTCTATCTTGGCATTTACCTGATTTATTGAATGGTAAAGGCCTCATACTCTTTTTTTTTTTAACTGCTTAAAAAAAAAACCAACAAGTGTATTTGGATTCTACAGTTAAATTATAAAACCAGCACAAAAATGGATAAAATGAGCTTTTAAACTAGCTGCCACTGTCTTTTGTAATTGGTATTTCTAGTAGTAGATTCTGAATTCCCCATGTACCTAGGATATGTAATGCAGAACTTGCAGCAATATGTTCATGTAGCTTTTTCTAGGCAAACATGACAAAACCTCCAAGAGTTCTGCAGTTGAGAATTAATTCCTTGTGAGATTAGTGCCTGAAGGCCTTATTAATTTTAACACCACTTGTAATTGATTCTGGGAAGTAACAGATGTTACTTATATTTTATAATCTTCAGTTTAAGAGAAGAGTATATACATGAAGTCTTCCCATTTTTCAGGACACATTACTAAATACTAAAACTGAATAAAACCTAAAATGGCTTTTTCTCTTAATGGTCAATTGGTTGTTAGACTGTGCTATAAGTAGTCTGATTTATGAAGAAATCATTTGATATAATTAATCTATTACCTGAGGTTATTTTACTCTGTTGTGGGAAGCATTTGGTCAAGAAATTAGAAGAATTCAATTTGCTCTTGTGCTGAAAACTCTAATGAACTTTAGATCTTCACTTGGATCTTGCCTCAAGCGTTCTCATAAAAGTATTAAAATACTGTATAGGGTTTTAAATCTTCCTAGTGTATACTTAAAAATAAATACTGAACTTTACTACATTTTTAAATAGAAAGGCTCTGCCGCCATCTCCTTTCCTCTAACATGAAACACTTACCCTGCTCAGTATGATAGAGCACACTTGATTCAGTGCTTCCTCTCTCAGCCTTGGGCTGCTGCCTCCCCCTTCCCTGCCTTCAGAAGTTAAAGTGAGAAGTGATTGTTTTGAGTAGTACTTCTAACATATAATCTATTCATGTTACAGACTGAAGAAAATAGGATCCTGTGATCCAGAGCTGAGCATGGGTACATAGCTAACAGTAGTAGTAGTAGTGGTCCTGCTAAACAGTAGAATTGCAGTTCCTCTACTTGGTTTCTGATAATAACTACTATGATACCTTCAGTGAGACAGAGAAGTTTATCTTAAAATATTTTAAATTTTCTCCTCTTTAATGTAAAAAATATAAGCAATATAAACCGTGTCTTTGCTAGAGTTTTGCTGGAACATTAAGAGCAAAGAATCTTAGGTCTTTTAGTATATGTTCCTTTTGTAAACTTAATAGGTATTAATAGCAAGCCTAACTAAAGTATTCTACAAAAGACTTCAGTATTTTCTTGGGTTTTGTTGACATTTCTTCATGGATAACATTTATCATCAATTTCTAATTGTGTACAAAACAGCTTTATGAATGGTCAGTAGCTTTATCTTTTTCTGTTTTCTACAAGGTAGATGTTAACGTTGTAGCTGGAGTCTTGAAGAGTTTCAGTATAGGAATTCCAAACAAAAGAATGTTTTTCTGTTTTGTTAAATACTTTTCTTATTGAACCAGTAGAAATCATCAGTAGATGACTAGCATGTGTTTATCGGTGGGACATAGTAGGGAGGGTTCCTAGGAATATCCAGAGCTACACCTGTGGGACATTTCTCATCTCAAAAAAATATATATTCTCTTTAGAGAGTGCAGTTGTTGCTCTGTTGTCTGGACTTCCTTTTTTCCTGCATAGGATGTTCCATATGAATTTGACTGATCTGTTTTACAGTAAAATATATAATTTCTTTAATTTACTTACAAAAGCACAATTACTACTACTACTGAGAAGTTATCATTGAAAGGACTTTTAGATTATCAAAGTAAATATTTTGAAATGACAGTTTCTGAATTCTCTTTGTTTGAGACAACAGCCATGCTGAACTGCCTTTGAAGTTATGCTAGTCATTTAAAAAAATTAAGTAAATTCAGATGTGTTGCTGCCAGGTCAAGTTAAAATAATTTATTCAAATCTTAAATTGGGTTTATGTTTTAGAAACCCTTGAAGAGTTTTTTGTGGTGTTAAATGCTTTCCACATGCAGTAATGGAAGTATTAATTTGATGTACAGGCTAACTGAAGTAAGTTCCAATGCTGATGTGGTCAATTGTGCAAAAATCTGTCCACATATTCACTGTTCAGTATTGCTGCTTTCAAGTGTATGTCACTGGTCTGTGGAAAGGAATTATGATATGTAGGCTAAGGCAAAATCTATTACATGTATACTGCTGAGTAGAGCTACTAACATTTTAGTAAAACCACAAAAGAGACTGTTCAGTGCTTTTATCAAGAATGATTTAGAGTTTAAAGATTTTTTAAATTTTTTTTTTTTGGTGAAGCTTTGAGTGCATTGGTTGCATAATAAGTAAAGAGGAATGGGGGCAGGTTAAGATCTAACTTAACTTCCTAAGTTTCTGTGCTAAAATGAACTTTTAACCGCAAATATTTAAAAATCAGGATCATTTGCTTTTGTTTTGAGCTCCAAAAATTAGTATGGCATGACAAATGAAATAAATTTGTAGCATAAGAAAAACATCATTATCTGAAATACTTTAATCTTCTATATTTATTTGCCTCATTAAGCAAGTTACGGAAATCAATATTTCATTTTGACTACACCTATTTGTAAACCCAGAAGTCAGATTTGGAGTGTTAGCTGATTTTAGTTTCATTCTGTTTACTTTAAGGTAAATTTGTATTTTAGCAAATGGATTCCTGACTCAGCTTTGGTGTCTGCTTTATCACAAAGACTGAGTACTGGCAGATCTCTAACCATTCACTTTATCATTTTAAAGATGTTACTGCTTAATGTAAAGGGGTTTTCTTCTAGTTTTCTTGAAATTGTTTTTAGTCTAGACGCAGGAAAGGATGCAAAAGTTCATAGTTAAAATTGTAAGCTCAGTCAACAGTTAGGAAATGTGTGTTATCATGCAGTACTTAATCAAATATATAGCTTTTTTTCCCAAAGAATCTCAGCAGAAGATAAAAGATAGTTGGTTATTCATTATATACTTTGCAGTGCTCTTTGAAACTACAATTTTGCAGTAGGAGATCTTAGTGGAAAACTTATTAGATTATTTACTTTCCTTGCAGTTCTCCTAAAAGCAGACAACTTTGTTCTTGGAACTGTTAAGTCTTCTTCCTAAAAGAACTCAATGGGATGCCCTAGCACTTTTTCATCTTTTACTACTTGGTGATTCAGTAGTAAAGCACTGAGGTGCTTCTTGTTTCAAAAGTTGCTTATTGCATTTCATGTCTTATGACATGATTGTGTCCCTTGGGACGGGGGAGTTTTGTTAAGACATTTTTAATAATACAACTCCATTTACTCTCACCTGATCAGAAAGTTATGCACAATTTGCCCTCAAACTGCTGTGAACCTTAAGGTAAAGTTTTACAATAGAAGTGCAATTTAACACCTTTGTACTGAGGAACTGAATTTGTTTTTGCTTGTTGTTCTATAGTACATATTTAGGTAGAACTTGTTTCTTTGAAACTCTTGAAGAAACTGGGACAGGCTTCTACGGTCTGTTGGATACTGGTGGTTTTTACAGATTGAGCTCAAAACACACTGGGAAAGAGGAAGTGCAATACAAAAAATGTTGAATTAACTTTTTCTGTAAAATGATTGGAAAGTATTGAGGACAGCTGAAATCATGCACATACTTCACAATATTCTGTTTTCCATACAAGTAATTTCACTTGCCTCAGAAGCAAGTAAGAACAATTGAGGGGGAAGTGCACAATTGCAGATGAGAAGAGGAGGCTCACGAGCAATCTATGCTAACATGTGGTCTGTATTATGGAAAAGGTTGATGAAATATCAGCTAGAATGTGGTCTGTGTCTTGATTTACATTCCCTTCCCTTCCAGAAACGGTTTCTAATATAGAAGGGTCAAGTTCTGCCTTCAGAGGTCTCTGTGCAGTGCCCTTGAGACTCAAGAGAAACACGCTTAAAATCTGAGGCGATAACTGTACAATACAAGATATTTTTAAGCTGTAGTAGCTACTTGTCCAAAGTTCCTACAATTACCATTATTTCATCCCAGTAATTTGTGAAAGATTTTGAGATCCATCAAGTAGAAAAGGCGTACTATTATAACTCAGTTTAAGTCTACCAAAGGCCAATTCCCTCTTGCAAAATCCTCCTCTTTTTTGTTCTTTTTTCTTTTTCTTCTATTTTTTTTTCAATTAGGGATAATAGTGGAAGACAGGTGTGGAGATAGGTAACTATAATCTCTTCTAGGCTTATGCTAGATACTAGGAAAAGGAGAAATCTGTGGATAGATTTGAAGGAGAATGAGGATTGATATGGAGTTTTGATTAATTTTTCTGTGTTTTTACTATTATTTGGCAAATACACTTCGCTTTTTTTGTTTTAGTTGGCTTTTAGCCTATTTACTTTAAGGAGAAACTGGAAACATCTAAGAGCCAGTCCCATTTTTAAGATGGATTTGCGATTTTATTTTCTCAAATGTGATTTTTAAAGCACCTTTTGAAAACATTTCTTTTCAAATGTCTCTCACGAGAGAGGGGGGGAAAAGTATTTGTGTTACTGCCTAAAGAAAATGATAGAGGTCTTAGTCTGTACAATCCCTTTGAAACGAAAGGCACATGTTTATTTTAAGATTTCAGATTGAGTAGATTTACAGAAGTTTTCAGTCACACCTCTTTTTCCATGAGTTACAAATGAACTTGCATGGTCTTTCTTCACTGATCCATAGTGCAGTGCATAGAGCATTTAAAACAGAAGGCTTTGAATATCGCCTTAATCTTTCTAAACAAACAACACTGATAAAAAATGATAAAAAATGATGTATTTCAGTGGAGACAGTGCCTTACTGGGAAGATTAATACTAGCTTTTTGCTTTACTTAGTTCCTTACTCTTAGTCCAAAGCTCTACATGTCTCCATTCCAAAGCAGCCAAGGATTCTTAAGTGGTGATATCATCAGTGAGAGAAGATAAAGATCCACTGAACTAATGTGCTGAGGCTAGTCACAATGTGGCAGAAATTGAAATTTAAACAGCTTTCATTCTTTGTTTGATTTTCACACTGCAAACTAAATTATTTCCTTATCTGATTGAAAAATGTATACATGGTGGTGGTGTCTGCTTCATTTTTTTTGCATCTTGAAAGAACATTAAATGCTAAATCTTTCTACATCAAGGGAAACTAATTACATATATCTTGAAATTGATCTATTATGTGTTCAGATCTTTATAGCTGAATTCAGCCAGAAAAATGTACTTTATCTTTAAAGGCAGAAAAATTACTGTCTAAGGTATAGTGGTTACTGGCAAGACATAGAAGCAAAAAGTAAATGAAGACTTGCTTTAAATCTCTTACTCCTTTTGAGAATTTCAGTCATGATATTCTTGTCTGTTTTTTACCATTTAGTATCTATCGTGTGGTATAAATGTTGGTGAGACAAGTAGGTATATACTTGATTTAGCATTCTTATCTTCTAGGACAAGTAATAGAAAGAACTCAGTCATATTTCTCCATCTGTTTAATAATTCTCCCTGATATACACCATAATTTGGTTACTTTCAGATGACAAAAATCAACATTAGCTCAGAGGCTTTTAATGAGTTCGTGTCTGTTAAGAAGACACCTTATTTTCAACCTACAGACTGACAGTCACAGTTGGACTAACAAATTTATTAATTTGAAATGTGTTTATTGTTGGTCACTGAATGATTTGTCAGACTAATACAAATATAGTCTAGGTAAAAGGCAAGTAGTTGTTCACATTTATAGAAATGTAACCAATACTCAGTATATACTAGCAAAAGTCAGTTTGATGAACAATTATGAGTAGAATTGACTTCTTTAGGACAAGAGAGAGAATTTGTAATCTTTTAAAAATTTTATCTCCACATTATATATGAAGTCTTGCCTGTATAATTCATGTCTTTTTACCTTAAAATGTGAATCAAAAGAGGTTTAAGTTTTCTTTATGGTGGTAAGAGTACTCTAACAAGTGTTAAGAGTGAGCCTATCTGAAGTAAGATTTGGTAACTTGATTTTTCTAGTTCACATTACGTTGTGAAAAGAAGCTCTTCACCTCCCACTCTAAATAATTTTCCTTTTACCAGCTGGAGAAGATCAGAATAAAATGGACCCATCCCTTTTCTCAGTCCCTGGTGGTGATGATGATCCAGCATTTGTTTTTCATTCAAACCACATGTTGAATAAGTGAAAAAGAGGAAATACATACTGGTCATAGGTCAGGTGCAACACAGAGTTTACACAGATTTATTTTCTTTGTAGCATCTGCTATCCTGCATTTAAAGCTGCTGAATGTTGTTCTGCTTCCAGTTATTTTGAGGCAGGTTTTCTTAAATAGTGACATTTTGGATTTTGGCATATCCTGCTGGCCAGACATTGAGCCTTCAGAGCTGCAGAAACAGCCTGCAGCAGACTGGCTTTTCAGAATTTAAACTCCCTCATGATCTCACAGGGTGGAAGCTGACCCTCTTTGTTTCTGCCTTCAAATAAAGAAGGCAGCCAGAAAAAAAGAACCTCGAAAAGTATTATGGGTGATAATGGGGAGCTAGGTTACGAACTTTTCTGCTTCTCGCTATTCAGGCATGTAGGAGAGAATGAGGAGGGAAGAGCACAAATACCCTGCAATTTACAAATGCAAATTTAATTTTTAAGCAGGTACAGCTTATGAGCTAAAGGTTTCTGTTTTCTCCTAATAAGTTACATGTGCATTTAATTTATACTCCTTTAGAAGTACTGTGATACTCATTGCCTACGATGGAAGGATAATTAGCAATATGACTGTATATATATCAATATCAGCTTTATTTGTTGTCTTTATTACTCAAACACTTCTGGTAGTGTTTTTACAGCTCTGATTAAATTATGAATGATGTTCTGTTGGTTAGGAATTTGAAGGCAATAATTTCAAATTGTCTTCAATGTGCCTGCCAGCCAGCCCAGACTAAATATGCATTTACAGCAGCTATTTTGCAGATTTATGGATAATATTTTTTCCTCTTGCTAAAATTTAAGCTCAGTTTTCTCCAACTTGCCAGCATTATAAAATATATTAGGATTAAAATTAATAGCTTACTATGTGATAAATTAAATTTTGCAAGATTTGAGTTGCAGAAAAGGGGAATGCCAAATGGGCATAAGGGCAGTGAGAGGGGGTGGTAAGGAAAGAAAAAATAGTATTCTTTACAATAGGAGTAATGAAGCCCTGGAGGAGCTTGCCAGCAGAGGCTGTGCAGTCTCCATCATTAAGTTTTTAAAATTTGTCTGGGCAAGGCTCTGTGCAACTTGATCTGACACTGAAGTGAGCCTTGCTTTGGGCTGGAGGCTGGACTAAGTAACAATTGGAGGACTCTTGCAGTCTGAATTTTTCTAAATTTAAAGCACCAAAAAGAAGTCTGAGCTGTACAAAGGATTGAACATATTGGAAGGGAAAAAAGTGCTCATGTTCGTTCTGTTCTTCAGTTAGAAACATGCCTTTTTACAATGCAGAGGGAATGCAATGGGAGCTGAGAGACTAAATATCAAACATCACTCCAGAGACTTGAGAAAACAAATATTTGAAACAGATACTTCATATGATGAGTGAGGAATTTTTGAACCTGGTTTGTGTAATGAGAATAATTTCAGATTTTTTAGCCTGATGATCATATCTTTAGTCTCCTTTGACAATGGATGATTTTTTGTTGTTTTTCTTTTCTCTTTCCATTTTCTGTTAGGAATAGGAGGCCTGCAAGATTTTGTGCTAAAGTCTGCAACACTGTCAACATCACCAGCTTGTCCACCATTTACACCTCTTAGCTTTGAAGCTACACCAATCGTGCGGGTAGCTGTTGAACCAAAACATCCAAGTAAGTTCAAATGAGAGTGGAGATAGTATCACAGATTGAATGTGTCAGCAATGCAGCTTCCCACCCTTAGTTATTTGGCTAGTTTATGATCTGTCCACTGAATCAGAGACTGACACAGTATAAAATTAATATATGTGATGCCTAGAGGACCATATTGTGTTGTCCTTGTGAATTCTTCTGGCTAGCTAGCTAATGTCTCAGTAGGTGGGGAGATACAGAAGAGCTTGTTGTACCCTTTATGGTCAGACTTATCTGTTCCACAAGTAAGACACTGCAATGCTGAAGTATATCTTTGGGTTTTTCAGTTCTGCTGACATTCTTTTATGCTATATTATTAAGTTCATGGTACAGATTTGCAGTTATTGCTTCTACTTGACACCACCCTCCACTAGAGAGTAGTATATCTCTGGCTATATTTGAATTGCAGCCCAGTTTCAATTTCTTCTTGTAGTGTTAGTAGAACCAAAACAACTGGCTTTCTATTCAGTTACAAAATACTCTTAACACTAAGATTACATGTTTTTCAAGAAAGTGATTGGACAGCTTAGCAGCTATTTGTCCTGTGTGTTTGATAATAATACATTGTACATCCTGCAATAGTTAAAGACATTTTGAAAGCATTTGAAATTACTGGTTCTGTTGAAAATGTTAAAGGAATGCCATTCTAGAACTACTGACCAACTTTGGGGTAGTTTTTTCCTTAAGGAAATGAAGCTGTATCATTCTTGTACCGTTGCTTAGTTTCTCTTCCGTGACAACTTGTGAATCTATGGTTAGAACTAAATTTGTTGGAGGAACAGAAGCCTCAAAGGTAGCTATGCTTGCAAAAGTTTGCTGAAAATCAGCTGCTGCTTGCAATAGCAGGAGGACAAGCAAAATTTGGCCATTGCAGACTCGACTTGAAAGCAATCAATTGTCCAGTGAGCTGCATGTAGTTTAGTGGTGGCCCTAGCACTTGAAGACTGCATCTGCCTATTTGGAAAAATGAATTTAAGTACAAATTATTTGTATGTCTTCACATTCATGTCAAAATCTTCCTTTATGATTGCCATAAGATCTATTTCAGTGAGTTTAAATGCAGAAGACAAGGTTGAAAGTCTGTGTTCAACTGTGTTGACTATTGAACTAACACTGTGTTGCTACACTTAGCCATGAAAGATTACAAAGATATAAACTTATTCACTGAAAAATTATTTTAAACAGTTATAATAAATAAGAAAGGTTGTATCTCTTGATAATTTGTGAAAATGAGGAGTGAAATCCCGAAATCTTCAGTCACTTTGTATCAATAACATTCAGGGTTGTTTTTTTTATTGGTTGTGAGCTGTTTATGGGCTGTACTTGGAGTTAATTACATGTAGGAAGCATGAGAACAGTCAATAGCTAGCTTGGTATGTTAATCTGTTGTAAAACAATGTAAAATAAAACTGCAGTCCATTCAGATATGTACTATGGTTCTGATTTTATAATGTAAATTTTATCATCAGTACATAATTTCTTGGTGACAAATTACGAGTATAGCTTATGTCTTCAGTAGCTGCTCTTAAACCATACCACTCTTTGTGAATCAAATATGTAAACAGAAAACTTTTTATTCCTTAAATGTGTATTTGTGTTTAGACTACCATAAAAATGAATTTTACTGTTTCTGACTTTAAGTATATCCTACTTCAGGTATTCCTTCTCCGGTATTACTTTGTTAATAATACCTTTTATTGCCAGGTGATATGCCTCAGCTGGTCAGAGGAATGAAGCTTTTAAACCAAGCTGATCCATGTGTGCAAGTTTTAATCCAGGAGACAGGAGAGCATGTGCTAGTGACAGCAGGAGAAGTTCATCTTCAGCGTTGCTTGGATGACCTGAAAGAAAGGTTAGAGAGGCAAAGAAGAAGAAATATTTTTAGTTCAGTAGATGTCTCTTTTATTTCTTTGTCAGATGCATCTCTTTGATTTATATTCTGGTAAAACAGCAGCTTCATCCACCAACAGTTTCTAACATTGGATCATAAATGTACCTTTTTGTAAGCTATAAAATTACCTGCAGTTGGGTAGAAGCTACAAGCTCATAACTTTTATACCTCTTATATACCTTGTGGGTACTTTCTAGAAATGATAAATTACAATAGGTTCAGGAGTCCAATTAAGAATGTAATGTACCATTTGTACAAAGTAAAATCTGTGAGGGAAATCATGTCTTGATAAATGAACTCTCAAAAATTAGAAAGCAACAAGACTAAAATTGCATGTGCACACTCTATCCTGTTGCTTTACTCTTCACAAGAATTGTCCCATCCTTCTCTCCCTACTAATTTCATAGTTCTGAAAGAAGCAGGGTTTTGTCATGGTACTGTTAGCAGTTTTTGGCACCTGTGATGAAAGTAAACAGATAGAATACCATACAGGATATTTTGAAGATAAAGCAGGTGATCCTTTATGAATAAGTATAGAAGTGTTTATTAAATACATAAAAGACCTAACAAATCTGGCACTTCCTAGCTGGATGGTAAAATGACACATTGGCATACTCAACAGTGTAAAGCTTTTCCTTTTAGAGCATTTTAATCACTAGTAATTAATTTTCCTCATCTTGGGAAATAGGTTTTAAAGTGTCCTGGAAGTTTTCCTGCTGAGTACTCCATTCAAGACAAGTAATAAATGCAAATTAATCTGAAAAAAATTACTGTTGGTTAATAGCATTGCTGCAAACAATACAAACAATATATCAGTTCCTTAATAATCACTCTTTATCACTGTTATAAATGCCAGTACTACAATGTTGTTGACTCGTCTGTCATTCTGTCTTATTGTGGTCTGCTATACTTGTTTTTTTCCTCAGTATGTTTTTTTCCTCAGTATATTTTTTCCAACACAGATTTACTTCTTTGTGTAGAGTATTTCCCAATTTAGCTTAAAAGAGAAAAGAAAGCTTCTTAGCTTGTATCTTTCAACTCTTAACTAAAAATAATTTCTTTAAAAGTTGCTAGTGCTCTTGCAAAGCAGACTATAAATTAAACAGCCTTAACTATATTGGTAAGGGTTTTTTCCTTTTGGCATGGAAAAACATATAAATCTTCACCTACTGTCTCACATCTCATTTTATTTTATGCTTTCTGTGATCCTTCTCAATTCAAAGATTGAATTTACCTTTCCTTAATTAGCCCACAGATAACATTCATCCACATCATGACTTCTTTTTTTGTTTTCTTCCATTAGGGTTTTTTATTATCTTTGAGAATCTTCCAACATAAACTCTCCTAACAAACTGAAAAGCATTTAATGACCTGAAATAGAATTGGTAGTTTGATTCTTGTCTCTAGTTAATGGTCAATTTATTTTAATTATCTCCCATAGTTTCTTTCATTTATGTGTTAGTTTTGTATAAAGCTGTGCTCACATATGGAACGTTATAAATAAAAATTATCACTTCATTTTATTGAAGTGACTGTACAATATAAAGCTACTTGGTAAGTATTAGGGAGATGGATTGTGTTTTGCTTTAGAGCAGAGAAAAGGCTGCTCCCCAAAATAGGTCTGTATATTAAATAATTATCTGGCATAGTTTTAATGAGTATGTCCCTATCTGGTGATACTCAAGACTAGCTACTTCACTTGAAATTGGTTTGAATTTGCTGTGCTAGGAGTACGGAAAAAATGTGAATATCCACTCTCCAAGCACTCCTAGCTGCAGAGAGCATACTTGACCTGAACCCACAAGGTATTAGAACTGTGGCTCCACACTTCTTTACAAAAGCCGTAGCTTAACCAGTGCTTCATCTTTTCAGAGCATCTCACTATAAAAACAGATGTACAGGTTTAAATCAGTCTTCCTTAGAGTCATGTCTGCAGCACTGTGGCCTAGAGCAGATGTATTTTTACTGTTCAGTCAAAATAGAGTAACTGTAATACTTTCCTGGGCCTTAATCATTTTCAGTTTAGGGTCTGTTGTGGTTTGCTAGGCAGTTAATCCTGACCAGCCTTCCCTATGCCCCTCAAGATTTTTTAGACCTGTATTGTATCCTTGAAACATCTGAAGATTGCTCGTAGTTTCATACCTTTGATCATCCTTATTTTATTTCTTTTTCTGATTCTATTGTATCTCACTTGAAGGGAGGAAATAGTAGCACACAGTTTCCAAAATGTGGCTGAACCAGTGATTTACACAGAGACACAGCAGTGCTTTTACTTTCTTCAGTTCTTTTCCAGATCTTCTGGACACATGAGACAATGCTCCTTTTTTTGAAGCACATGAAGTTTTCTAAGAGTTTGAGCTTGAAATACATTGCCTAGTAGTCTGTGTTGCAATCAGATTTATTCATGAACATCTGTTCCATGCTAAGGCCGTTGCCCTGCCTCCCAATCCCGACTTTAAATGTATTTTTAAAAATTTTAAACTATTTTTTAAACTTTATTTTATAGGTTTGCAAAGGTAGAGATTAGTGTATCAGCACCTATTATACCATTCCGAGAGACAATAACAAGACCTCCAAAAGTTGATATGGTGAATGAAGAAATAGGAAAACAGCAGAAAGTTGCTGTCATACACCAAACAAAAGAGGACCAAAATAAAATTCCTGAAGGAATTCAGGTCGATTCAGATGGGCTGATTACAATATCTACTCCAAATAAACAAGCTACTCTTAGCGTAAGAGCAATGCCGCTTCCTGAAGAGGTAACTCGACTTCTTGAAGAAAACAGTGACTTAATTCGAACTATGGAGCAACTCAATACATCTCTGAATGAAGATAAAAAAAGCCACGAAATAAATCAGAAGACACTGGATAGGATCAAGGAATTCAAACAGAAGTTGGAGCAAAATCTACAAGGAAGAAAGTGGAGAAATGCTGTTGATCAGATCTGGTCATTTGGACCACGGAAGTGTGGGCCTAATATTTTGTTATATAATTTTGAGGGCTATAAAAGGTCTGTGTGGCAGTGCCTTGGGAATGCTGTGAAAGAAGTAAGTAAATACAGAGACTTTGACAACAGCATAATAAGTGGATTTCAGCTGGCTACGCTTTCAGGTCCCATGTGCGAAGAACCCCTCATGGGTGTTTGTTTTACAGTGGAAAAATGGGAAATACATAAATCTGGAGAGACGATGTCTACTTGTAGTCAGGATACAGGAGAATGTGATGCCGCAGAACATAAACAAAATGAAGATACTACTCTAACAAGCAGTTGCACTGGTGAAGTTAGCAGTGTGAATGAACACCAGGACGGCAGTCAAAGTATTCCAGAATCCCCTGAGAAAATTAGTAAACCCAAGGGAGAAGTTTTACTTGCAGACTGTTATGGTCCGTTCTCTGGACAACTGATTGCCACCATGAAGGAAGCTTGTCGTTATGCTTTGCAAGTAAAACCACAGAGGCTTATGGCAGCAATGTACACATGTGACATTATGGCTACTGCAGAAGTTTTAGGTAAGACAGACAAAATAAATCTTTGTGTGGAATTTGCTTTCTGAGTTCCAAGGTTTTATAAATTGGACTGAATCACAAAGTATAACTTGATTAAGAGCTTTGTCAGAAGTTTTTTGTAGTTCTCCGATTTTGTAATGGCTCTCTGAAGCCTGTAGTTTTTATACTATTCTGAATTAAAATTTAGCATTCTTTTTTGCTCATCTGTGCACACAAGCATAATGATAGCAGATATGAAAAAATTAATTGTTCTGAAGAGCAAAATTTACAGTGGTATGCAGTGAAAAGAAATGCCTTTCATTAGTAGTTGTTTTGTACAAATGCATGATCCTGTTCTTTTCTTGGGGTACTCTTTTGTCAGCATGGTAAAAGGTGTCCTACAGTAAGCTTATTAGGAAGTTACCTTAAACTCAACATACTATGGAATACAACTTGTGCATTTTAAACTATCTTTAATTATTTTTTAACATGTAAGAATGCCTGTTAAAATTAGACTTTGTATTGTTACACAGTACTGTTCCAGGACTTTTGAAGCTTTGTGTCAAACTATATAAGCAAGAATTATCTATTTTCAAACCACAAAAACACTGTGTGAGTAGCTGGTTATGAAAACGCCCATTACCGAAAAGCATGAATGTTAGTAGTGAGGTAATTAATATGCATTAGATCATCAATTGTGCCATAAACCCAAATGGAAACATGCCTTTCTAATGCATATATATATATATTTAATGAGTGTAATTTAGGACTCAGATATGCAAGCAAATTAGTCCAGTCTAATGAATGTGAGTTGTGTGGTAATAACCATAGACATGCGCTTAGTTCATTACAAATGCATGGGCTTAATTTTTATTATGGAAGTTTAAGCTTATAAATTACATCCTCATTAGGGGAAATGAAGAGTATGCATGCTATGCAGTAAGACTTGGCAGCTGGTGTGTGATAGATCACTGGCTTTTGTAACTGTATTCTTTTAGTTGTTAAAGTCAACTTGGTATCAGTGACCATGTCTTCATATTGACCTGCTTGTTTCTAAGATGTTAGCCTCTGAGAAAGCTTTTTTTTTTTTAAATGCACATTGTCTCAGTATAAGGCTTTTTGCTTCAGACTTTTCTGACAGTGAAAATAAACTCAACTGGAGCTGAGGAAAGAAGCAAGGAGAGAGGAACACAGAAATATGTTGCAAGCTTATATTTGTCCAGTGTAACGAGCCTTAGGTTTAGACTAGGGTCCTGCATACACCCCATGTTTCCCAGTATGTTATAGTTTGAATATCTCATTCCTACAATTAGTTGACTAGGATAATCCATTTTTTCACACTCCTGTTTTTTGGAAGTTCTATGTAAACTCCCAAAAGCTCAAGAATATTCTGAACTAATATCATATGTTTTGTTATTGTTAGCTTTTGTCTGTTGATATTCCTACCTTTTGAGCTTTTTGAGGCAAAACTCTAGTCTGCTTGGATGAAATATGTGTAGCTAGAAACCACTTAGTAAGTGATAAACTGTCTTCTTGCTTTTATGTTTTCTATTGATAATCTTCAGTGAATTATGGCCAGAATATGTGCATCTAAAGTGCTTTGTGATAAATGGTAGCTTACTTATCTCATTGTGTGCAAAGTTTTCTGCATCCTACTTAAAACAATTAGTAAAATACATATTTTGAATTATAACATTAATAACCTAGAAAGTGGTTTTGAAGTGACTTGCTTTAACAAATGATTTTAATATATACTGTGTGGTAAATACATAGAATATGTTCAGTGACCATGATGTAATGCTCTTTTGCAATTTGTATGTTTAAGCTTGCATTTTAAAGCAGTTACTGAATTGTGAGATAGGACCCTTTCATATCTGAGAGTTTTCTGGGCTCACTGATATTTCCATAGACTCGGAAATGCTTTGTTATGTTAACAAAGACTGTACATGTGTGGCAAACTCAGTGACTTATATTCAGAATGCCTTAATTTTTTGTTATTTTAAATATATAATCTTAAATATTTCTTCAATTTCCTCATGCGCAGTAAGACTGTTATGCATAGTAAAGGTAAAGTTCAATGAGAGGAACAGTCCTGATAAGGGCACAAGCAGATAAAATGATCAGTGATGATAGAAAGAATACTTCAACCCCCATTTTATTAGAGAACTATAAACCCAGAAATGATTGGTGCTGAACTGATGCTTCATAACCTGCATCTGACAAGAAGATTTAAGTGTATGAGCTGTGTGCTTGTGTGAATTTTCTGAACAAGGACCAGATTGTGTGTTTAAAAGGTAAAGGCAAATAAATTCACTCCAGCACTTCCTCTGGTATCCCACAAAAGGCTTACAGTATATATGCAAATGAGTGTACATGGCTATAATGATATCTTTCTGTCAAGTGAGAACAGGTGGTAAGTATTATGAAGTAATGTATATTTCTAATTATTTCCAGTAAGAGTCAGTTTTGGCATGCTGTTTAAAAGGTAGCAGTATGCCTTCATGTTTTTTTCAGTGCAGTATAATATAAAATATTTGAGCCTTTTAGAAACAGATATAAACTTGTTCCTCGTGGCAAGGTACTTTTAAAATTTGTACATCTAGTACTTACTAACCATTCACATTTGTAAAGAAAGGTGTTCCTAAAGCATTTTTTCAGAGCATAACTTTTCTTATTTTTTTTATTGTTTTCGTCATCTTGATCAACATAGTTATATTTGTTAGTATTTGTCTGTAGAATACTTAGCCCATAAGTTTGCAACCATTTTAACAAAAATAACTAATGCCCATTGTAAAGTCAAACATGAGTGTTTTCACAGCTATTTCCATGATCTGTACACTGTATTTCAGTGGATTTAATACTAATTTGGGAAAGAAATATAAAAGTTATCCATGATTAAATTAATACTGAATTAATTAAAAAATAATTGGACACATTAAATATAACAAATACGTAGTATTTCAGGTAATTAGTTTTCTGTGATTAGAATAGCACTGAAATATCTGGGACAAGTGCCATGTAGTGATACGGTGATCCAAACAAACCTCTAAAGGTAGCTAAGATACAATTCCTGAAACATAGTAATATTTCATAGTAATGTTTCCCAAATGTTTGGTTTTAAGTAATAAGGCAAGTTAGACACATACTTGGCAAAGTGCCTTTTAAAAAACATAGCCATGTGATTGTATAAAATGCACCTAGTGCAGCCATTATCTAGATTCATACAGTAGTAATTTATTACGTATTACTCATATGATTTTGTGCATTGTACTGGCAGAAGATGTTGTTTGTTTAAATTTAATGGGTCCACTTAATTGATCTGCTTACAAAGAAGAATTTTAGCTGAAGAAATGGTGTATTTTACTTAATGCAGAAGTTTCCTGAAGAAATATTTACGTTTTGTGACACAGAATATAAATATGTTGGTAATCTCATTAAAATTATGTCTTTGCAGGTCGTGTGTATGCTGTCTTGTCCAAAAGAGAAGGCAGAGTGTTACAAGAGGAGATGAAAGAGGGGACAGATGTGTTTATTATTAAGGCAGTCCTGCCAGTAGCAGAAAGTTTTGGTTTTGCTGATGAAATCAGGAAGAGAACTAGTGGCCTGGCCAGTCCACAGCTGGTGTTCAGCCACTGGGAGGTAAAAATATCTATTAATTCCATCTGCTTTGGTGATCTATTTCCTGTAGATGTGGCAGGCTGGAATAATAAGTGGAAAAGGTTAAGTTTTGGTCAAGACTTTTGATTAAGTCTTTTTGAATTTTTGAAATGAACAGGAGGAAAAAGTAGTTTTATATTAGTCTTATTTCCTTTTATAGCTATGCTGTTCAGAAATGTATTTATATTTCATATAGATGGGATGCTTTTTTATTTCAATAGAATGTGAGTTCTTCACAAATGAAACTGATTCTTCATAAATCTCTTTTCCTGAATTTTATTTGCCTTTTTAAGTGAGTTCTCTGGTAAACTAATTTGAGGAATGGAGAGGGGGAAACACAAAACAAAAAAACCTCACAAAACAGCCCACTAATAGAAGATGTAACAATAAGTCTAATGAATATGAAAGTTAACCTTTTAGTGGTTAACAGATGCACAGATAGTTTTTTCTCCTTATATATTCCACGTCAACATACTTAGAGGCAACGGGAATAGACTTCATTCTTTCAGAATTGCGTCTGGTGATAGTAAGTGGAGAAGTTCACAGAATTATTCCGTTTGGTCATTAGAGGTGAAAGTGAAGATGTAAAGGAAACAATGCAAGTGGGAAAGCTGATAAAGAGTGTTACCAGCTGAGAGAGCACTGTATTTTGTTCCTGTGATGTGGATAGTAGATCTTCAAGGAGAAATACAGGAAGCTTTAAATCGGAGTTCCTTGTTCAGGACAGACAAAACTGCCCTGTAGGACTTCTCAGAAGGCTCCACCAAAGGAGGTAAAAATGGGTTCAAGGGCACGAGTCACTGAGGATAAGCTTTTCACATTTAATTTTTAAGATAACTGACGTCTAGGTTGTTCTGTATGGGTTGGTTTTGTTAGTTTGTGTTTTTATTTTGTATTAGGACCATAGAAACTTTTGTAAATGAATTAGTCTTTGTTTGCTTTCGTTTTATCTTCTGATTTATTTTGTGACCTCAAATGTCAAGTCTCTGAGAACAAACAGCTACAGATTTTTGAGGTCAGTAATGCTCCATGCAGTTGCCAGCTTTGGCCCGTTTACCACTGTTTCTTTCCGAAGTATGTGCTGGTTTTTCATGTGGTGTGGGTTCTTCCTCATTTCCTGTAGCTAAAGTGTCCTAATAGGTAGTATCTGTTAACTACTTCACTAGCAGCATTTCTTTGTTAGTAATAATTGTAACTCCCTCAAGAATTTCATGTTGACGCTAATGGAAAAGGAGGATCTCTGCAAACTCGCTGATGTGTGCTATCAAAAGAGTTTGGAAATCCTTGAAACAGTACACTTGGAAAAGTACTTTGGTACTAGAAAATGCAGTGCACCAGGCAGTTATCTCTTCTCCCTCAAGACTGATTAATTTAATCTTCTTGTAACAAAGTCTGGCCTCACAGGGAACCATGGAAGGGGAAAACAGATCTACACTTCATGGAGGAAAAAAAAAAAAAGATTAAAAAAAAAACCTTTTTGAGTGTAGGCATCTAGATGTAAGCCAGAAACAGATTAGGTGCCTCAAACCAAGGAGTGTAGGCAGTACTGCAAACAGTAGTCTTGTCAGTTTTGTATGTTCTCATCCAAAGTGCAACAGTGAAATTTTGTGGCTTAACTGGCCTTTTGTCTGATTGTCCTCTGATACCAGTGCCCTGAAGGAATATCAGTCAGAAGGATGTTAATACTAGTTAACCATTGTTTTGTGCCAGTTTCTTTAAGATTTGTAGCTACTGTGCTCTGATACTAAGCAAAAACATAACCCCCTTGCCTCTCTGACCTAGCTTTCTATCCCCAAATCTTGGCATGTGTGTAATCTTACATGGTTTTTTTTCCTTAGTTGTAGCAATAGGAAAGGGAATGCTGTATCTACTTGGTTTGGTTTTGCATTTCCTATGGTACTGGGTGCATGGTTGCTGCTTTAATTGCATCCTATTCAAACCTTTCCATGACATTCTGAATTAATTCTGTGTTAGTGGTGTTTTCTCAGTGTGCTCAGCTCATTAGCTGAGTACCTGGGACATATATTTCTCTGCACAAATACCTTATAACTTATTGTTATCCCCATTTTACAGATAGTGAAATAGACACTTTGGGTATTTTTAAACTTCTAAACATTCTCATGGAAATCACATGCATAAAGTATGTTTAAAGAAATGAGGTTTGAATTCATTTTTTAAATTATTGTATTTCATTAATATTATTTGTAGACTATAACAAGAGGGTCAGAGCCTACATTTAAATGAAGCCATTTTGGTCTCTGTGGAAATGAAATTACCTTTTTTTGTTGTTGTTTCTTCACTTAATGAATGTATTTTGTATAGTTCAGCTTTCTCCAACCCCAGGGGATGGAGCAATACCCATATTGAGGTCTGTCTTGTCAGATACTCCTATTTTATTCGTTTCTTCTGTCATGCTTATACAATTTATTCCTGTATGTAGAGGACAGCACCAGATAACCATTAGTGGGAGCTTTTAGTCTGGTCCTAGTTTAAACTAATTTTAATAAGTTAGTCAAGTGTTTTCCTTTATGCTATCCTTAGGCATATGTTAAATGTATTTGGTTTATTTGGCCATATTTTCTTCAATATAAACTTTCTTCTGATTTCTTAGCTAAAAATATATATATAACTTTGGGATAATTATGAACTCCTTGTATCTTTTTTGATGCTTGAATTGATAATACACCTTCAATTAGTGTATGTTTTTGCCTAAGTCTGTTTCCTTTGTTCTGTTCCTTTGCAGTTTTATCTTTCATTCAGCCACATCATTTTTTCTTAATCATAAGTTTCTTTGAACAAGAAGATACTTGTGACTGCACAATGCTTAGAGTAATTGAGCCCAAATCCCATTTGGGAAATCTGTGTTACAGTAAAAAAATAATGCTTGTGACTCTATTCAGATGCTGATTGAATTCTCAGCGAGTGTGGAAATTGTCCAAGACATCTACTAGTTAGAAAGTTGAGAAATGTATAGTATCCCTGTTAACTCACATCTTTTAAATTGCATAATGATTGGCTATTAGATGCACCTTTATTCTTGATGGGGACATGGACAAACTAAAGACGTGTTTAATCTGAATTCTTTTTTTATTATCTTTTCTAAGTAGAATAGTGTCTAGAATGTGTTTAAGAGCTCTGGGGAAAGGTAAGAGAAGGACTGCATGTAGGAAGTGTTAAAAATGTTGGGCATTCTGAATCTGGAATGTTCATAATCTGAATTTTAATAAATTCCTTTCTAATTCTAAGTCATTTTACAACTCAGAAGATGAGGGCTTAATACAGAAGTAGCTGGAAGAGATTGTTAGACCTGCATTAAGCAGAAAGCAGACGAAGATAATGAGAGACTCTTCAGAATCTGTAAGTCTATACTGGGCTTGAACTGTAACTTTGCATACATTGTTGTGACAGTTCAGATGTGTAGGTGAATTCTAGAAGTAACCTGGAACCTTTCAAATATGAAAACCTCAGTGTGTTGGCCAGGACATCTGAAGCTAATTGAGAAAGTAAATAAAAGTGGTAGTGATGTAGCTTTAATTTTCCCTCTCAGTACATGTTTCTTAAGTGAGAAGAGAAAATGCAAGAGTAGAGCCACATTTCTCCTTTTTTCTTTCCAATTCCCCAATTCCTGTTGGTGTCACTGATTGAAACACAAACAAGGATGATGCTCTTGAGCCAAAATAAACTTGTATGAGTTTATTTGATAACTGTGTAAATGTCCATTACTACAATGTTTATTAGAAGAGAAGTTGCCACATCTGACTTCAGATGTTAAATCAAAAGTTATGAATCTGATACTTTTTTGGCCTTTTGAGGTTTTTGCAAGATGACTTTGGATATGAAATAAGTGAACTTTTCTGCTGGGTTTATAACTTCCATCTCTCTCTCTTGCTGTCTTTTTTTTTAAATTCTACTTCTGCTGAACCTTGTAATTAACAATCAAGAGCTGTTGAGAGAAAATACTCCTAAGGAATATGGAGAGAAATAAAACTGGGAGGATTTTTTCAAATTAGTTACAAAGAGAGGAACGTGTTTTCATGCTTTCCTTTAAATGCCTTTATAAAAGTAGCTATAATCATCTTGATAAGATGACTATATTTTTATATTAGTTATATTTTTCTTACTTATTTGATACATAAGTTCATCTATAGTGATACAAAGTGGCAGCATTATGTGAAGCCAGGCTTTTGTTGTGGTTGTTGATGATTGTGGTATAGAGATTAGCTATTTATAAAATAGTCAGGCTGGTACACAAAGTATTTGGTATAATGTGAAAGTTTGGTTTTTAACAAAATAACTGTGACCTGTTTTTATTTGGAGAACACTTATTTGTAGATGCTTCTGTGAAATTCTGTAGCATATTGTAGATATTTCTCCTCCCACCCTCTGCCACTTAATCCTCATTCCCAGCATGATATTTTGTAGGAGTGTTTCAGGTGCTCAGCACTTCCCACAGTCACTCAGTACTCCTGAGCAGGGAAGGAGGTGATATCTGCTTTCCACTATGATGGAATGGGTGCAGCAAAATGGAGAAGCTGAAGCTGCAGAGAAAGTATTCCCTTCCTTTCTGAAATGGAAGCATTTGGAAGCAACCTGTTATGAAAGGTTTTCATAATTGAATAGGACCAGTGAGATCCTGTAGTTTGTTAAGCAGCAACTAAGCAAAGACACAATACTTGTAGAATCTTTCCTTGAGATTTTAAGTTGTGGTTTCTTTCAAGGACAGACTGAGATCCTGGCTGCTTTGAGAGCAGAGCTGAAAAATTAGTAGTAAGTTTTTACCTATTCTTCAATTGTATATTGCTCAGTGAATGTATTCCACCACTGTAATACAGAAATGTCTTCAAAAATGGTATTCAGACTGCTCTGCAATACAGGTTTTGGCAACTCTCAGCCATGTGCTGGCATCACACAGTTTTACCTGGGGTTGGAAAGTGGCTGTTGATGTGGAGATTGCTTTTGAAGTTACCAAATATCATCTTGAAGCACTGCTCTAGGATCTGTATTTTCTTCCACATGGAAGCAAGGAAGGACTTGGAAAAACTATGTGTTCGTACAGGCATTAGCCTGGTGTGTGTTAGCTGGTAGTGCCAGGGCCACACTGCCAGCACTGCTTTCCTGACTCTGTAGCTGCTTGGCTTAGAATTAGCCAGTCACTTGAGTACCTCTGCATTACACTGTGTGTGATACTCAAGGAAAGACTGACTTACTGATACAACGTGTCTGTCTGGATCTGAGGTCACAGGAGGAGTGTAGTCAAGAAACTAGCCTCTAGCCACTTTTGAGATGGTCATCACCTCCCTGCCCCATTCCACATCCCCAGAAATGTAAAAGCCACTTTTTAGAGCCCACCTCCATCTGCCTGACTGTGGTCTTACTGGGTACACCCTGCCTGATGGTCTCTGTTCTGGAAGCATAGTGCCAGTATCTAAGTGGCCTTGCAACATCTGATTATTCTCTGTGCAGAAGCTTTTACAGCATTACCCAGCATATTACTGAAAACCTAGCAGATAACAAGTTTTCAAGGTCATATTTCACATAAAACTCTGCAAAGTTCTGTCATTCTACCTGAAAGGTAGAGGTAATTTCTGTTTGACAGGGCTGCCTCAGACATCTAAGACATGCATATTAGCTGTAGCCTTTTAGTTTCGTAGTCTGTGTTGTTACCAAGTGATGGACACCATTTGAACTATGAATGTTCTTGAAGTATCTTTCTAGCATCAATTTTTCTAAGGTAGAAAGGATTCTGATACTCTGAAGCCTGTATTACCTTTGAAATTGTGCATAATAGCTCTTTGGGACATTTTTTTGGAAAAAGATCTTTTGGCATAATGTTTTTCCTGGCATGCTAAGAGCTGCTTGTGGTAGTGCTGAATGACGCTGAATGTAGTAGTTCTTGAGATTTCTTGCTAAGCAGTGCACAAAGGCCATAATGTTGCATGCTAGTCTTAAAAATCTTCATTGGACAGTGTAAGACTGCTCTTTCTGTTCATAGTCCAACTAAAGCATTTTCCACACTGATGCTATTTGGCTCAAAAGAAATTTTCTGTCCTCATCACTCAGTAAGCACCAGTAGGGGAAATGCTACTAGGAACGTGGCTGTATTCCCAGATCTGCCTGACCTCTTGGATGAACTAGGCAGATCCCTTCTGTTTGCTTTTGATGTTTCTCTCAACCTTGTTTTGCATAATTAGACTGCCTTAGGCAGAGTCTGTTTCATACTATCATTTTGTGAAATACACTAGACAATGGGACCCAGATCACTATTAGAGCCATCTGGGTACCACTGAAATGCAAATAATAAATTATCCTCAAATTAAGGCTTAAAATTCCATGTCCCCTTGAATTGAAAGTGATCTGTTCTAACTCAAATATTAATGAAAAGTTTGATTAGCTTACATAATCATTTGCAGAATTTAGTACCCACTCTATTGTCTTTTAATATTAACATAGTACGCTCATAGTGTTTGTATTTTTTAGGGATTATTACAGGTATTCAGATTCTGTCTCTGATAAAGATACAGGCATTTATTTTTTTGAATAATTAATGTGTGGGTTGTTAGGCTAAAAGAAAACGACAGCTGTTTTGCTATGCTGCTCTGCATGCTGTTTCTAAACAAGTCTTATGAGACTTCATTGTTTGGGTGTGTTTGTTTGAATAGTTGTGATATTTAATGAAACATCTTGCTTTAGAATGATTTCTTTTTCTCAAGAACATCCTTGCACTTACAGTATTTGAAGTAATCTATTCACTTTTTTGAAAAACCTAATCTCAACTGACTTCATTATAAACTGTTTTATTTATACCTATAGTGGACTCATAGTTCTGCAGTGAGCTATGGAACACACTCCTCAGGATGTATTTGTCTGGTTTTGGTTTGGTGTTGGTTTTTTTTTTCTTTGAAGTATAATGAAATTCTAGTGATTTGCTTGTAGTCATGCTTTCAATTGTATCACCCAAGACTTTTATAAAGTAGGTTAATTAAGATATTGTTAAGCAATACTATTAACATTTCTGTCACTTAAGAATTGCATTTGGATCAGCTGCAGTGCAGTAATTAATTTTACTTTATTGCATTTCATATGATTGCCTTTAGAGAAAATACTTATTCTCTAACAGAGTAAATGCTAGTCCAGTGATTCACTACACAAACCTAAATTTATAATTCACTTTTTAAAAGAAATTGTTTTCATAAGAGGCTTGCAGATGTAGCGACTAGGAAGCAATAGCTGTCTTGCTGCTTTGTTGTGTACACTTTGGAGGAGTAATCACATATTTGCTCTGGGCCTTTTGCAGTTAAGTCTGGTGTTGTCTCCATCAGATTATTCTGGTGTTGAATAATAAATAAGCATAGGTCAGTGGCTAATTTATGCTGTTACAAATTCCCAAGTCCTAGTAAAAGTTCCTGAAGAAAAGGTATGCCTAATTTTCTACTTAACAAATCACACATGGTATGTTGGTATTTTAAAATATACTTTACCATAATGCTAACAATACAATACCATCATGTCATTGATTTTTTGAAGTATCTTTCTCCTAGTGTTAGTTCCTCTTAACACCTTTGGTCTTTTATACTTGGGGTATGAAGAGTTTGGCTGTGATAATTTTCTTGTTACCCCTGCTCGGTGGTTCCCAGGTATACATGGCACACAGGCAGAAGGAGAGAAAGGCAGACTAAAGAGCTTTGATGGAAGATTAACTGAATTGCTCAAGTCACTTAGATTTTTTTTTAGCTTTGAAAGGCCTGTTATTCTGAGTTTCCAGTTCTGTTTTGATTGAAGTTTGTGTTTAGGAATGCAAAGTTTTGAAAAAGCACTGTTAAGATGCCATCAGATTTCTGTTTTTCAAATGAATCTTAGGCTATATGTTTTAGTTCTGTACTGAAAAGATAATTTGTAGAAACATCTAAACAATTTTAAAGTGACATGCAACATAGAATAAATAATGTTTTTCTGTTTTGATCTTGTGGACCTTCTAGTAAATGTCCTCTGTTAGATGGCTGTATCATATTCCAGAAGGACTCATCAATTTAGTATCTAATTAGTCGTTTAGGACTTTATCCAGACAAAAACTCAATTTCTGTCACAGATTCCAGAGTCATCCTATGCAGTTCCCATGAATACAAACAATAGCTCAAGGGCTAAAAAGCTTCTCAGCTCTGATTCCAGGAAATCCAGACCCACCATTCTGACAGCTGCTATGGTAAGCAAATTGATGACAATGCTTTTAGAGCATTACATAGAAGCATTTTTTTCCTTTTGCTTACTTACACTGTATTAACAGAGTATGTGGAATGATGGATGCCACCTGCTATATGCATTTGCTTTGGTTCATTAATATGATGTGAATAGCAGAGGGACAGTCTAGTCTGTGCCTTCACCTTCACTTATAGAGTCAGAAGTTTTAAAAAAGAGAACTTACTACCTTTTTGTATTGCTGTCAGTAACACCTCTCTGTAGTTGTATTAGGGTTACACTAACATGGCTGTTTGCTGACATCTTGGGAGGTACCTTGCTGATGCCCAAAGTTCCAGCTGACTCAGCAGATCTGGTTTCGTCTTTCTCATTACTTACCACAGTGTGGTAATACAAATAGTGTGTTCTAATTAACCTCATCTTTTGCAGTATGTCTGCACCATTCAGCTAGGCATGAACCTCTAACAGAAATTTTGAGATGCCCCCATTACTTACTCTAGAAGCAGTATGTAGTGCCTGCATTTTTAGACCAGTTGAGAACCAAAGCTAACTCCTGATGTGGCTTTTTGAATCCTTATTTCTGTCTCTCTACAGTGCTGCTAGCAGTACAAGGTTCACTTAGGATTCCATAGCCTCATGCTAAGATTTGTTTGCAGGTTTACCCTTGCTGTCTGCTAAATACTAAATAGACATCTGAGCCTCCTGTTACATTGGATTTCCTGAGAGTGAGAGAGCACTGCTGAAGCATAAAGAATTTTTATCAGTGGAAAATGGGTCCAGTCCAAAACTTCAGTTAGCATTAGTAGAACAAGTCTTTAATAAATTATTGAAAGAGCCAGTCTGTCAAACCTGGGGATTTTCTTAAGCATCCATCACTACAGTATCTAAACACTTTTAGGTAGATTAGATCTATAAGTTCAGTTTTGTGTACTTTTGGACTCCTCTGTTGCATTAATTCTTCATGAAACACTGTTTCACTGTTTCTCTCTGGTCATAGAAAGAGAGGTGTTAGATTTCTTGTTAATGTAAAAAAAAAAATCAAAGGGATTAGTAAAAGCCTTTTAATTTATCATAGTTTGTAGCTGTATAATCTTCAGCAGTACAGTCTGGAGCAAATCCACTCAGCATGAATCACCTTTTCTTTTTCATGTGTTCTTGGACTTTGAAATTTTTGTTCTTTCAGCTTTTTAGGCAGATCATGAATGGGGAAGTCCCTGGTGTTTTTCTGCCTCTAACATGTTCAGGAGTAACATCATTACAGCTTTGTCAAGTCAACGTGCAGGTTTTGCCCGAAAGTTGGAAATAACCCAGCAGTCTTCACTGCCCCTTTTCTTTGTTTCTAGTACACAAAACAATGGTAAAACTTTTAAGCTCTCCAAGAGTGAGGACCATTCCTTTTTTTTATTGATGTAGGTGTTCAGGAATCACCTTTAAGTTTCTAAGCATTGGTTATAAGGCCCTGGAAAACTGCATCTTGTGAGGAAATCTACGATCATTTAAATTAAATAAGTCTTATTTTGAAATTTGGGACAGAACCTGAGTAACATAATATGGTCAACATTATCCCTTCCTAATGCTCATGTTTCACATTGTTGGAAGGTGATCTTGGTTTTTTTTCACTATGTTCCTTAATGCTCATTAACTACAGTACTTTTTACTCTATTTTGTAGTTAATTGTTCATTAATAGAAATGAAAATTAAATCTCAGGACTATAACCCTATATAATTTTGGTTGGTCATGCAGACATCAGTTCACTAGGGACCATTTGCCAGATTTGATTACACATATGTGTCATATGAGCTTAAGACCTGATGATCACTTATAATGACTTAGGAGTATTTTCTGGTGCCTGCAAAAAAGTTTAGCATATATGTAGAACTGAGGTGGATTCTTAGGAGCTTAGAACTGGTTATGGTGGGTCCTCCTTTTCCTTCAGGTCTTATAACAAAAGCTTTCTTAAGTAATATGAAAGTTACTAATAGTAATGGAATACATTGTTAATTTTGGCTAGCTAGTTAAGCATTAAGCCTAGAGTTTGTGTGAAATCTGCATAGTGCAAAGGTAGAGAGTAAATATCTTTTCAGACCTTGGGGAATTAAAAGTGTTGTAGCTTTGCTGTGCAGGATGATAAAAGGAAAGGTTTTAAAGACTTTGTAAGATAACTACATCTTTGAAATGCTCTCTGGTAATCTGAGAAGTGTGGGGTATATAGGATGAACTGGGAATAAAGACGTGTCCAGTTCTTCTCTGATCATGTTACAGCTGAAATCTCTTATGGAAGAGGGCCCCTGACATACTAAGCTGTTAAGAGCAACTCTACTAAATGTTAGCACCAGAAACAGTTTTTAAGTTATCGTCTGTACAGTTCATAAGGATTGAAGAACATGAGGCACAGAAATAAGCAGAAACTTTCAGTTCTTAGTGAGATAATATTCTAAGTAAGGAATTCCTTCTTGAAAACTCAGAATTTTCTGAATGTTTTTTTGGCATTGTTTGCTCACTGTTTTGCTCAATTAAATTTGCTTTTGAAAAACAATTGTATGCAGATAAATACAACTAAATTTGAAAGTGATTATGGGGTTCTTCTGGCAAGTGTTAGATACTGTATCTTAACTCTTCTCTTCTACTTAAATAGCTAATTGCAGACTTTCCAGAAAACTCCGTACTTTCATATTACTCTGCTTCAGAGCTTTATTAACTGAAATGTACTAATAAACATTGAATACTACTTTGCTCTTTGTTTTAACAGATCATTTCAAGTGATCCATTCTGGGTACCAACCACTGAGGAGGAATATTTGCACTTTGGGGAAAAGGCAGACTCGGAGAACCAGGCTCGCAAGTACATGAATGCAGTAAGAAAGCGGAAGGGACTTTATGTAGAAGAAAAAATTGTGGAGCATGCTGAAAAGCAAAGAACTCTCAGTAGAAATAAGTAGCTGTGTCTGCTTCCTTTCTCTCCTGACTTAGCTAAGCGCAAGTGGATTGTTTTCTATGCTATGCAGCAGATTCAAAATTTCGTCTGGACTTTGTTCTTTGACACTACTTTTCTTACATGCTATAATGTCTGTGGCTTATGTTTTAATAAATTTAAGCCTTTCCAGCTTTTATACAGAGAAAATAGTTTACTTAAATAAAATATAGGCATATTCATTTGCAATCAATCTGTTTTTAAAACTGACTGCCCTGTTCATCTTTCTGTCACAGAATTAGAAACTCCTAATTTATTTTGTTTCTTTTGGATTTATCAGATGTAATTACAGTTAGAGCTGGTTAGCTAGTTTGTTGCAAATAAACTATGCACTGCATTTAGCTCCTTAATGTTTTTGGCTTTTTTTAAACTCAGTTTCATGTGTCTAATGTATTTGTTACTCAGTGGTACTTTCCATAGTTACCTACATGCAAACAGATGTAAGCCCATTAGGAGTTTCTAAACTATTTGTTTTACTCCATTTCTCTTGTAAGCAGTCATCTAAAGTAGTAATGTATTTTCTTTAAATCAGAGGGCAAAAATAGCGCATTTGGAAGACTAAGCACTGCAAACTATCTTTTTTCCCTCCTTAGAACACATATTTATCCTAAGGTGGGAGTGCTGTCTCTGAACTAGGCACATAGCTACTACTGCTAATCCTGTGTGAGTGATTTACAAACTCCTGCAGAAATTTCTACCCTGTTGTTTTGAATTCAGTGAAGGGAAACACTTGCAAAAGTATACAAAATGTCTTGCTGTTTGCAGGTGTCTAAGATGCAGAAGACTCAAAAATGATTCAGACCAAGACTAACAGGAAAAAAAAAGTACTCACAGGGCATAAGTTCTAGTTAAGAAAAATGGAAACCTTGGAGAGAAGAAAAACATGATGGGTGAATTATCTTTTCCTTCGACTCCTTAGATTTGTAAAAGGGGAGGACAAGAGTTCTAGAAGGTTAAGAATGAACAGATAGGTGCCCTTGAAGAGTTTCTGATATTTAGTTATATGAACAGAAGGCCTTAAATATTGTGCCAGCTACCTCTTGTCTTTGTAAATTGCAAAGAGTTCAATTTCAGATAACCACACAGATTGTCCTTTTTCTCAAAGTATAACCATTTCTTTAATTTGTGATTGTCTTGTACTCCTTTAGCACCTACTTGATCTTTCTGAATAAATATTCTGTGTGTGTCAATTAATGCAGCAGGCAGAACATATGTCAGTTTTGCTTCTTGTGGGGAAAAAAACCTATTACTTGTTTCACAGGTAGAATGATTTTGAATATTTAACTTCTATTTTAAATTGCAGCCTTTTCTTTTCCAGCTTTTTTGCTCTTTCATTGTGGAAATGTTTCCTTTTAAGACTGTATTTATGAATTATTCAAGCAAATGAAATAGTTGTCTTTCCTAGAAGAATGTTACATAAATTGCTGCTGTTTTGCAAGGGCTGTCTGAACAGCAGCCTTATTACAGCTTGAACAAAAATACTTGCACAGTTTGGGCACTGTTAGCTGCTGTAGCCATGGAAGGCATGGAAACTTCTGCAGTCTGCAAAAACCAGTCAAGATATAAATGTTTGTAATGAGATCTTGGTTAATACAGCTACCCTTCTAGCTGAATCCAAGATTGAGTTAGGGATGTCTGGCCTGCAGTCACAAAGGTGCTTGAGTAGGTGATGTGGAGATGGATACGTTGGTCATTGTTATGACTACATAATTAACTGTAATTACTATACTTGAGCAAGCACAAAGAGTATTAACATAGATTTTAAAAGATTTGACAATAGCTTTTGTATTTTGTGAAAACATATTTTTGACTTGCATCTGAAACAGCATAAAACCAGCATAAAGATGATAAATCAGAATGTTGCAACACTCTTATTTTTTAAGGGCCAGAACTCCACAAAGTAGCAGAAGAAAATCATAACAACCTGCAAAAAGTGCAGGTGGAAAAGAACTTTTGCTTAGAGAGGTGTTCCTCATATATCTGTCTGAAGTAAAATATCTTATTTTAAACCATGCATAGATATGTCTGTAAAATGATAAAAAGTGCATACTTCTTTTTTGTTGTGCTATTCTTTGCAGTTTTACTCTTCAGATTTGCAGTATCTGTGATTTTCTTCCTGAGTTCAGCCCAAAGAAAGAAAATACAATGTTAATGTGTAGGCCTGGCTGATTTTACTACTGCTTAGACAAATAGTTTGCATGCAAGATAAAACATTTGCATGTAAATACCATCTTGATTCAGCAGTATTTCTGAATTTTGGTCTCTTATGCGCTTGCTGTGGCTTAGTCATTCTCTGTTGTGAGTGTGTGCTTTTTAACTTGTTTTGTGCCAGTTTGGACCTCCTGAAAAGTAGATAAGATAGAAACCATAAAAATAAATATTAATTTTTATTAATAAACCGAATGTAAAGGTTTTGATGAACATGGGTATTTTACAGCTGTATCATTCTGAGATACAAATGCAAAACTCCTGCAAGCTGTGACTAACAGGAGGGAAAAATAGATACCGTGAAGTAGGTGATTTGGGCTGTTTGGCCCAAACTTTCTAGTTCAACAGATGCTGTTTTCCTACAGGAGTTTATTTATTTATTTATTTATTGTTAAATTAGCCTTTCCCCCCTCTACTGATCCCTCCTCCTTCATTTCCTTTTTTACCAAGGATCCAACTCCATAATCCACCAATGATTCTTTAGAGCAATATTTTTATTATCAACTTATTTAGTTCTTTTTACTGAAACTGCTTATCTTTGTAAAGACTTGCTGATTCTGGAATTTGAACAATAACAACAAAAAAAAGAGTAAAGTTCAGTAGTGTTTTCCTGTTAACATTTTTGATGGCCATATAAAAGGCTTGTCCTTCACCCTTATGAAAGTGGCATGTCTCACTGTTCTCCGGTGAGATATCTAGATGCATTTTTTTCCCCCCACAGAAATGCTGCTGGTGTAAAAAGCTAACAGTAAATAACAATCTACCCAGGCAACAAAAATAAAACTTTTGTCAAAAGAATCTGTAGTCTTTCAAACCCTGCATTTCCTACATGCTCACAAACACATTTGCTATCCCTGGAGAGGGAGGGGAATTCAGTAATGTTATGCTACTTTTTTGTGAAATGGCCACAAAGCACAGCTAAAATATGCATCTTCTCAAGTGGAATTACAAATGGGAGGCAGATTGATCATCATCACCAATTCAGTGCTGGCTTTTTCCCATCTGTGGAGAGCTCTTTCCAGAATTTTTCACATGGTTCTTTTATACTGTAATAAATTAAGTCAGGTAATGAGTAAATCACTCTTGTTTCACTGCTTTCTGAATGATCTGTGCCAGTGTGAACTCCTATCCTGGAATATTTGGTCATTTGTTTTGCTGTAGCAGAGGCTGCAGACTTAGAGACACGGTTAAGAAACTTTTGGACTTTAGTGATGATTCCATGAGTTATGTGTCATTGTCCCCTTTGCCATATTCTCTTGGAAACAGTAATCTGCATTATAACTTGCTTAAAAAAGAAGGAAAAGCCCACAGTTTTCAAGTAAGAAGGCAGCAGTGGAGTAAGCAACAAGCTTTTTAGAAGAAGGTTAGTACAAAACAGTCACTGGCCTTCTAACTCAGTGTGCCCTATAAAAGCAATTTTTTGCTGTAGTGATGATTTCACAGCATTTGAAAAAGGGAACATTCATCTGCAAAGGCTTGTAATGTAAAGGCAAGGGACAATGGTTTTAAATCAGAGAAGAGTAGATTTAAGCTGGGTATTAGAAGTTCCTCCCCATGAGGGTGGTGGAACACTGGAACAGGTTGCCCAGGGAGGTGGTTGAGTTCCCATCCTGGAGGCATTCCAGGTGAGGCTTGCCAGGGCTCTGGGCAACCTGATCTAGTTGGGGATGTCCCTGGCCACTGCAGGGGGGTTGGACTAGATGACCTCCAGAGATCCCTTCCAACCCAAACCATTCTATGATCTATCATCCAATTGTAGGATTAAGGGAAATAATTGGAGTGGCCACCATGCAATGCAAGCCTAAATGCAGTCCTTGGTGGAGCTCTAAGAAGGCTGATAGTGAGAAGAGGCTGGTTTAATCATGCTTAAAGAGGACTTAAAAGTCCATGGCAGGTTTAGGAGTCCCACTCCTTTGCAGCATCTGAAGGCAGTGTAACTTTCTGGCTAGAATTACCACCTGAGCAGTCTGAGATTTTACTCCTGCTTTGTTCAACAGGAGGATGTAAAGTCAAAGTCATGTAGGAGTAGAGACTGAGGTGGCAAAAAAACAAACCTTCAAAAATTTTCAGGGGAGGAGTAATACCACCAGTAAGCAGTGGTTTCTGGTTCCTTCTAATATATGGGTTTGACCATTAAGTCCTTTTCTTTCTTTTATTATTTTTCTAAAGCTCTTTTAAAGGATGATTTTATAATAACTTACTTCTGAAGGCTGATTTATTTGCTCAGTGTTACAAATGTACTCAGAGCCAACTGGTGCTGAAATATAGTAGCAGGCATGCTGTGGAGCATACCTGCAGCTAATTGTTTTCTGTCTTTCATC
This sequence comes from Bucco capensis, assembly GCA_013396975.1. Lineage (NCBI taxonomy): Eukaryota > Metazoa > Chordata > Aves > Piciformes > Bucconidae > Bucco > Bucco capensis. Next base: position 1,407,392 of record VWZO01006928.1, on the reverse strand, counting down.
TCTCCTCATGGTAGCATTTACCTTTAGGAGGTCAAGAGAACAACTTTTTAGAAGAAAAATCTGGCATTGCTTCATGTTGTGGCTGACAGAAGGAGCTGTGTAAGAGGCAGCTGAAGCTGTACTTCCTCTGGAGACTGCACAGCATGTTCATGACAAGTGCTGCTGTCACTGGTCTGGAGATTGAAAGCTGATCCTATTTATGAAACTATGTCTTCTCCTTGTAGTGTTGCTGTCATGCAGTATGAACAGCTTAGGAAGGTTATTTTAAATTAACCTTTCTGTGTTAAAACAATGTCTAGTCTGTTCCTATCACATCCAACACTGTAGGCATCAAGGCCAATGAGTAATTCATCTGCAGCTGGTGTGAAAGGGAAAGGCTGAAGAAGAAATGTAAAAATGCTGTGGAAAAAATAACATCAGAGTTGTGTGGATGCCTTATTGGTAACTGTTTTAATTGCATAATGAGAGTGCTTTGTTGTTCTAAAAGTGTTCAATAATAGATAGTGTGCCAGTATGCTATACTGAAGATATGCTACCTGGACAGACAGAATGTAATTGCCAGTCAGAGCATGACTTCTGTGTAGTCTTGGATCTGTGAAGGAAAGCATGACAAAACAAATCTCTGTAGCTTGTTTCTCTATATACCTTGCTGTCCTGTAGATTTCATAGAAACCCCTTGAATGTGGCAGGCTCATCAGTTTGGGGAGTGTGGTGGAAGGGAGCTGTGCATTCCCAGCAACAGCAATTACCTTGGTATGAGTTTACTGACTGTATAGATAGCAGCTCTAAAGAACCTTTTAAATCCCTTTCTGCCAGGACCCAGTAGTATATCATGGCTTCTATTGAATCTTACTCTGGGACAGGTGGAGTGTGAAGAACTGCATTCAAGCTTATTTTGAAGGGATGTTTTCCAGAGATCCACAGGCTGCATGAAGCCCAGGGTGATGAAATTACAGAGCTTACTCTCTTCATACGTAAGGGAATGTTATAAGGGAAACTCCTTAATTATTTCTTTGTTCTCATAGTGCTGTCTCGGTTGAGTTCCCCAAAGCACACGAAGAAGCCTCTGCCAACTGGGCTGGAAGACTTTGAAAGAGAAGTATGGTAATGCCCTGCTTTTCTGGTAGCTGGCACCTCTGCTTGAGCTTATCAATATCATTTCTTCCAGGGCAAACAGAAGATGGTAAAACTGTGATTGACGAAGGAAAATATCTAACTGTGTAGACAAGTTGGTGTTTGAGAAGCTGAGCTCTGCTTTTGCCCTAAAGCTTGCAGGTAACGTTTTTTTGGCCAGAAGGAATAAAACTATGTATTTCCTCATAGCTAACTAGAAAAATGGCAAACAGCTGCATGTTCTAAACATGGCTGAAAAGTGAAGTAACTTTGAGGTTTCCTTGCTTATGTTGTGTAAGCAGATTTGATATTGATGTTAGCAGTTTGGATTTGAGTAATGTTATTGTCTTATTATGCATGATTCACTCTCAGACAATCAGAAGAGACAAGTTCCCCAGTCTGTACTATGGGCTGTGTTAACCCAGAGAGTGTATGTCCTGTGAGCAGGCAGCCAAAGGAGAACAGAGGCCAAAAGAGTTGAAGTTGAATATTTGCCTTAACCCTGGATTGGTTGTTCAGTGAAGAAAGTCACTGAAGGTTTGGAAGAATCACTGAGCAGTATGAAAATGATATGTGCTTTGTCAGACTCTCTTCAGTGCAGCCATGTGACTGCATGGTGTTTGCACTGCTGTGGCAAATTGACTCCCTTGTGTTGCCTCCCTGAAGGATATGTACTTCTTTTGCAGCTGATTACATGGAAATGTGGTATGTAGTACAACCTAGCCTTCAGATTTTAGTACATACAGATTGAGATTTAGGACCAGAATATCATTTTGGGCAATGTATTGTGGTTTATGTGACTTCAGTTCAGTCCTGTTTGATGTCTTCCAGATGAGGATCTGGTTTTTGTGCCACTTTCATTTTGTTCTTGACTTACAAAGTGGCAGGTATCTGTTGATAATGCTAGCTAAGCCTTTTTTCTCCATAGGCTTATTACTGGAGAGCAGAAATATGTCTGCAGACTTTTGAGCACGTCTATAAATAGCAAGCTGCTGTGCATAGGGAGACTTACTGTTGCCAACTCCATGTTTTTCTGACAAATCTTGTGATGTTTTGTTTTTCCTAAAAACCTCAGGTTCTTGTATTTCATCAGAAAATCTGTTTTCATTAAAAAAACAAACTTTCCAGCTTGATGTTGGCATCAAATTAGAGAAAAACATGAAAATGTTTGCAGGTTCATCATGATGGCAGAAAACCCCAAACGCATACAAACCCCCCAAATATAGTATTTTACTTTAAAAGCAACAAACAAAATATCCCAAACCACTGAGTAAATGAAAGACCTGTGGTTTTGAAGGATAGACTCTTAATGTCTGTGTTGTGGTCTTTTACTGTAACTGTAAAAATGACTTTTGTAATACTTTTTAAAGTGGTGGTGGGTTTTTTCATTGCAGATAAGCCTTTTGCAAAATCCTTATATAAAAAGAAAAGATGTTGAATCCTTTGAAAACATTGGTCACTTCATAAAACAAAGAGCTGCAAATAGTCCCTGAACAGATGCCTTTTTCTCTAGGTTTGATTCTTGATTTGAGTCTGCATGATCCAAAGCAGAAGGGCTGGAGGCTGACACTAAATCTGCTAAAATATTGAGCTGTTTTGGGGGAAATGCTAGTCTTGTTTCTTCCCTCCTTGCTGGATGGATGCTAAGTTACCTCTGCTTTTTGTCAGGGTAAATACTTAGAGTGGGGAAGTGAGATAAATGATCTGTGGATTGTGTAGTAGAGGAGGAACTGGTGGCAAAATCTGGAGTGTTTTTATCTATGCTGATTGCTCAGGGATGTATTATAATATCTAATCAAAAGTCATTACTGGTTTATGCAGCATTAATTCATACAGCCTTCCATACATGCACCCTGTCCCTCAAGGCAGGATGGTTCTTCAAGGGACTACATTCCAGGGATCAAATGATAGGACTGTGTCATTCACTTTCATCCACAGAGATGGTCTACAAAATGAGCAAACATTTAACTACCTCTTGAAAACAGTCTGAGTTTTCACTCTCAGCACTTCCTGTTAAAGAAACAGCCTTGGGTTTTGTTTGCTAGATTAAAAAAATAACAAAGCAGAACAAAAAACTTCTAGAAGGAATACCCAGAATACCCAGAGGCAACATATTTTGTAGAAAGGTCTCTTTCCTCCTGATGGTCCATCTTTCAGCACAGCAATATTAATCAGCAATGGAAAAACCTGGTTTTAGAAACTCTGTAGGCTGTGCTGGGATATTGTGATAGCATCAGGTGGGAGTAGCTGTGAAGTATGTCTACCACCTGGAGGAGCATTCACTGTAAACTCAGAATGTGCCACAAAATGTTTGTCAGGTAAAAGCCTTACAAGTCTGACACAGGGCAAGTGGAAGGAGGATGAGGGTTACTGCTAAGAGAATATGGGGGTTCAGAGGTGAGTCTAATTTTATTGATCTGTATAAAAAGAAAGTAATAAGTTAATAATTCCTTTCCTTGTGAAGGATATTTTGAATACAGAGAAAATCCTTCTCCACAGCTGTAAGATGCATTTAAATCACCCAGCGGAAGCAATGATCTATATTCCTATAAATGTGTTTTGGTGTCTTCTTAGAAGCTGAAATGAAACACCCACATCCAGGAAACTAGTGAGCTCATGCAGGAGTACAATTGCAATTCTTCATTAAACATACTCTGTAGAACTTCTTTTTCACTTCAGAAGCATTGAACTTTGGGAATTTATTTGAGATGAAAGAGGCAAGCTAACAATTCAACACTTATAACCTCTAAGTAAGAGGAGACCTTGGGTTGCAAATTAATAATTTTTTTAAACTTTCCTAATTTTGGATTAATTGCTCATTCCTATTACAGACATTTATCATCAATCCCTATTCTGTAGAGACAGCTTTTCTTTTTACCACACACAGCAGCTTCCACTCTCCATATCCATAAGAAAATGTTGCAGGAGTTAGTGAAGATACAACCAGTAGGATTCTGTAGATATCACCAAGGAATAACAAAAACATGTGTTTTCTCAAATAGTATAAACATGGGTAATTCTCTTGTCTTGGAAGCAAATGTTAGTTAGCTTGTTCTTTTATATCAAAGAAGTTAAATTGATTTATTGTGATTGAGAATCTATGGGCAATTTTATTCTTTGTTCAGATTTGGATCTTAACTAGCCTATAGAATTCTAGTGCAGGGAAAAGCTGTATATTAAACCTTACATGAAAGTTCAAAGGTAAAATCTGTTTTTAATGAGCCCCATTATTTAGTTCCGTGTAGGTATCAATGCTTCTGTTTGAAATGGAACCAGATCTTCTATTCAAGCTTACATATGCTTATGACATTACAAAGAAAATACTTTAACAAAAATAAATGAGTTTGGGACCTGTGGAGAGTAGCTTTCTCATTAGCAAAGCTCAGAGCAAAATCTACAGCACTCTACTGTATTATGTTGGAGAAAGTGCTACTTCTGTAGCTTTTATCTAACGTTCAGCCCAGGCTTTACATGTAGGTCTGTTTGGTTATTGCCCTTTGGAGCAGATAAGTGTATGGAATGATCTCACTCTATTGTTAAGATAATTTGTCTTTGGGGATTCTGACCTTCATGTTTCAATGACATCATCCTTTTTACAGACTTTAAATCACTAATGTTGACTCCTGACCTTGCTACTAAAACCTGCAGAAATATAGTATGGAATAACAACATCCTTATATTAATATTGCTAAATGTGTAACTTAACTCTTAACTGCACAAACCTACTTTTTAAAGGTAGTAAATGTGGATCCTCGTTATGTTTAATGTTCCTAACACATCCATTATATGCCAACCCATATAGTATGCACATCTACCTGAGCTGTAACTCAGGTGTTATCTTTTAATTCAGTGGTCTAAATAGCTTTAATTAGCCAGAAACACAACAGCAAAGAGTAACTCTTCTCCACAATGACCAAGTTTTAAATTGCAGAAACATTGCCAAAAATCAAAATGTATCAGATTGCCTACAGCAAATGGCATTAATTTATAGAAAAGGCCAATTTTGTATGTTTGGCTTTGCATCAACAAAATCAGTTTTCTCATTTAGTGCAACATATTTTGAATGCAGCTTTCTTGCAAATGGTTCTTCCAAAAGAGCTCTGAATGGTGCCTATCAGTTTCTCTAGTAAATACCTTCATGTTGTCACCCAGAGTACTGTAAGGAGTGAGAATCTGTGATTTTTCTGAGCCTGAAGAATTTAATATTCTTGCTCCAGCCTATTATTGGATTGAAGCAACAAAAATCTCTTTCTGCTGTTGGTATTTCATGTGCTGGCTTGTGCACGTTTTACCTTTTGGGCAGTATGGATCTTCTGTCTTACTGGTATTAATTTCTAATGCCTAATTAATGCCTCATATAACGGCATTAAATTTTCAGATCACTTGGGTGTTTGAGAGCAGTTTGTGTACAGTCACTTTCACTCTTTCTCCTGCATATTCAGAGAGCTTCCTGTTGTGTTCTTCTGGCTTTTCACATGCAAGAGGAAGAGAAAACAGTTCCTAAGAAAATATGATCTGCAAGGGACACACACTGGGCAGTTTGGGAATGAATTGGGAGATTGTAGCAATTATTTTGAATAATTTTTGATTGATTTTATTTCAGGCTGACCTGTGTCCTATCCTAAACTAAGGGGAAAAATAGACAAAAATGGAAGCTGCTTGGCAGTACCTGCTAATGTATGCAGTGATGTGCAAATACAATTTCCCTGGAGCTCCTTTCTCTGTGATTCACTTGCACAGGAAAAGCATAATTTGATGAGCCCTGCACTTAGGATTGCTAATCACAATTTTAATAACTACATCTCCACTTTGAGTCATTGCAGGTCTCCAGTGATACCATAAATGTTTTTAAAACTTGGCTGGACAGTAGTGAAATCCAAGTGTGAAAAAGATCAGCTTTGTCCCCTTTTTCTTTCCTTCATGCCAGTGTGCTGCTTTTTCTCCTTGTCCATTCTCCTTTATTCCTTGTTTTCTTGTGAAGCTCCATAACTGTAGAATGTAAATCAAAAGATCAGCAAGACTGCATGTTGTTTGCAAGCAACCAGTGCACCCTTTATGGATCTTTCCTTTATCTTGCAGTACTCCCCCCAAGCTAAAACTAACCTGAAAGTGTCATTCTACCCTTTCAATTTATTGTCATTCTTTCAGTTTCTTATTCAAAGTGGTATTTTCTCCATAAGAGTCCATGGGAGTATTTGCCATTTTAAACTTTTTAAAATGTTATAAAAGAAATGTTGATAACAGTCTGTCTTTTCCAAAAAAAGATTAAAAGGCAAAACCTGATTTTCTTATGTTCAGACATTTCCATTCAGAATTACCTTTTGCCTCATAGATGTATTTAAAATTATCTGTGCAGTTTGTGTTTGTTTTCTTTGTGTTCAGAATTATGTGCTGTAGACAGCGACTTCTGAGCCCTTCAGAGCTGCTGATCAGAAGGCAAATGGGGGAGAAAAAAGAACCAGACTTTGGTAGTCTGTATTGTGCTCTTTATGTATTTTCCAGCTGGTTTTGCTTCTAACCTTCAGCATTCCTTATGGGACACTGATGCAAATCTGCATTCACATTTTTTTTCTCTGTGTGTATAACACACCAGACCTAAAGTAAAGCAGTAATTTGCAATATTAGGAAATGTGGCTCAGTGTCCCTGTCCCCTTGTGAATGTGCACATTTAAATATGAATGAAAGTGGGCCAGAACCCCCTTGAAGCTTTGCCTTGATGCACAGACTGCCTGTTCTCCCTGGTTGAAGTACTGTACTTTCCCCCCCCCCCCTTTGCCAAACAACAGCTACCATATGGGCTGAGCTTCAGCCAGTCAACTACTAAATTACACACACTCTTTTGACTGTAAATTGAATAGAAAAGGATGTCAGTTATCACTTTCCTCCGGTGGCCAAGCCACAAGAGCACCTGCAGTAAAAAACTGACATTCATCCTCTGAAAGGCACCACATGCTTCTATTGTTAGCCAAACAGTATCTAACCTTGGCTTTGCTTACCCCACTCCTATCACAGTGAGAAGATTGCAAAGATAAGAGCCTCGCTTTTGAATAAGAGTTCATTTAGAGACACATCTCAGGACTTATCCGCAGTATTTTGTTTCCACTAAAGGAAGTAAAAATCTGCTTAGGAAGATGACTATCTGTGGTATCCTTCAGAGAGGAGTCTTTGACCTAGGCGCATTTGCCATATTTATTTTGAAGTTTGTTATGAAATTATAACTGGTTTCTCTGAAAACTTCACCTTGTCACCAGCTCAGCTCACTTACAGGATTATCTGGTGTCCACTCTGACTGCCAGAACACAAAGATTCTGTTTCTCACCTGTGCAAAGGTAGTCCTGAATTTGACCATTCCTTTGTCCCTAAGGCAGGTTTGAACTAGAAGCTGCACAAATATGTGCAAACGGGATTTGAGCAGGGAGAAACTGATGGTGTCTGGAAGCAGTGAACCCCATGGGCAGTCCATTCAGAGAGACAGCTGTTAGGCCAAGAGAGGGTTCTTGTATCCTGATCTGTGATATGACAGCTGAGCTGGGGAGCAGGCTGTGAGCGAGACTGCAGCTGCTGCTGTCAAGGCCCTACCAGCCCTTGTATTCTAGGAAGGCTGGGGAAACTCTCTTCATCTGCTCTGTCCATTAACTCTTCCTTTCCTGGGGACAGAGATACATCGATATGTCATTATTGAACAAGGCAAAATGTTTATTCAGTCTGTGATTTAAAATTATTGGGAAGAATAGGCGGTTTATTTTATTTTATCTCCTGAAGCCTAAAGCTACATGCCTGGCTAAAGTATTAGTGTTTTTGTTGAGATCCCCAGTGGATTGTTAGATGCATTATGTATCTGCCTCATGGCTTTTGTTCAAAGACTTCTTAAAGTTCAGTGCCTACAAACATAAAGTCCACTCCAGTGAATTGCTAGAGGGTAGTCATTAGGTCAAGGCCCAGTGCTCTGAAAAAGTATTACAGTGCTAAGGAATTATTGAGTGACCAAGTAGCATTCGGAATGTTAATTTACAGTTACTGTTTATGACTTCAAGTTGTACCAGTTGGAGGCCTTGAGCATTTCTGCCAGTATGAAAACTCACAAAACACTACTGGAGGGAGTACAGATTCCTAAACAAACAGAGAAAACGTGCATGTAGGGAGGAAAATGTGTAAATGTGAAGGTCTAATAGTACCTACAAAGAAGTTTCTCCTGTTAGAAGAATTCTTAAACCTTTGAAAATCACTGAAACACACAGGTGGATTCAGAAATTCATGTTTCTGCTGGAGCTTCAGTTTGGAAGTGTGATACTTGTTTATTTCTTAAATATGCTTATTAAAAACAATGTTAGGAGAGACAAATTCTATTCCTACCCAGTGTCTTTTGATAAGCTCAGTGTGAGCTCATGTTAAGATATGCTCATTCTGAATTTACTTCTGCCTAGAAGTATTTTGGAGTTAATATTTATTTTTTATGTGTCATGTGTTGCCATCACTTACCTTAAGTCAAGCAGCTGCTTTTATATCCTGTTTTTCTGTCTCCTGCTAGCTCTGTGCCTGGTATGGAACATCTTCCTGCAGTCATTCTGCTTTGGACATGTCAGTTATGTAAACAGAGAGTAGGGATATGTGTTGCTTCTTTTGGACTGTGTGAAAGTGGTGCTGGCAGCATGGAAAGGGTTGGGCTGAAGTAACTTACTGCCATTAGAAGAATAAAAGTCTGAAAAGAGTAAAGGTCTCAATTGCATCTAGAGGTAAGGTGATTTTCTTTCAAAATCTAAAATATGGATCCTTGCTTTTTTTAAAGCAAATGTTTTTAAATGGGTGGTTTCTTTGGTATGCTGAAAGAAAATAAATATATTCAAAAGGGCTGAGAATTTAACCCCAGGGAAGTGCTAAAGAAAAGCTAGACAAATTCTTGTACTGACTCCACAAGACCTTTGAGTGACAGGTTCAGTTTCCCCTTTTGCTTAATGACACTTAGAGTAATCACAAAGTTCCCTAAGCTTTTGTCAGTGCTGGTCTGTGGAGAAGAGTTACACAAAGAGTAGTGCCCTGACAGGAGCTGAAAGTCATAAAGATACTGATGCAGGCTCTGCTGCCAAAGAAGAGGGGGGGAAAAAAACAAACCTCTACACTCATACTGACAGTTCCCACAAGGCTTTGCTTTTACGTCTGCTTGCTGTTGGGGAGCCTTTTCCTGCCTTTCAGTCATCAGACCCTGAATACTTTTCCTCTCTGGCCTCTTCAAAACACTCTCAGCTACCCCAGGGAATCGCAGCATATAAGTGAGTAGCCTGCAAGGGCCCCTTGCCTAGCAAACCCTCCAGCATCTTCTGGCATATTAACCAGATGTTACCTACATCACCTAACTCACAATGATAAATGTTTCTCCAGTTTATTTTTTTAAGATGTAGAGAACTGGAAGAAACACAAAACAGTTAATTAAATAGTTTGTATTTAGTGTCTGGTTGGCACTGTGCAACCCAGCAGCTGTCCCTGACTTAATGCTGTAAATAATCTCACAGAGGTTCTGTTACAAAACAGAGACCTGGCCTGGGAAAGAAAGAGATGGCTTGAAAAGGTGGTATGGGAGGCTCTAACCCTCCATGGTTCCTAGTGGGATATTAGTAGTCTACCAGTGACACCATCTTTTCCTCAACTCTCTTTCCTTTGTGTTTACAGTATTTCTCCTGACAGTTGAAAAGGAACAAGCTTCCAAGAGCTCAAGGTTTTTTTCAGCAGCACCCAGAAGTCTGGTGGCTTACTCTGACTTTGTAAGTCAGGAAGACCTGCCTGAAAATTAAATGGTAAGAGACTCTTGAGAGTCCAGCTTCTTCCTGCTCTGGGCCAGAAATGCTGCGAGAACAGATTTCCAAGCAGTATCCTGGCATTTTCTTATCCATACCTGGCCAAAACCAGAAAGTTAAAACAAAACAAAAAAATCCCACCAAATTCTATAGGAAGTGGGAGGAGAGCAGAGCAGTGGATATTTTTGAAACACACATCTGAGTTTTGAGAACAGAGTTTTGGGTCAGTTATTTTGGGTGACATCTACACCTCTCCTAATCCCTGCATTTACTGCAGAGCTTTGTGATTTCTTTCCTCTGGTCCCTTTGGTTATCTGGGTTGGCATGGAGCCTGGATTCTGCTTCCCTTCCCCCTTGTGCACCTTTGTGTCCCCAGCCACTGGATCCTGCAAAGGCAAGTCTTAATTCTTCACACACTTTTTTGTTTTATTTCAGCTACACAGGGGTGTCATCCTTTGTAGGCTGTTGTGCACTGCCTTGCCTTCAGCTTGGCCTGTGGGTTTGGGTTTCCTTTTGTTTTTGTTGTTTTTTCCTGGCTGCCCTGAAGTGCTCAAAGAGCTGCTGACAGCCCATGGAAAACTCAGCAAAACATTCCATGCAGAGCACTAGCTTGCCTTCACCATCCTTTCATGTGCTACCTTCATTTTTATTAGGGGTAGCTGAGAAAATAGGACCTTTGGGCTTTGGCTAATCTATTCCTGTTGTTTTCAGACACAACATGCAGGTCTGCACCTACCTGGTCTTACTGCAGCAGAACCAAGCAGTGTACCTTCTTCCCTGCACCTAGACCAGCTTTTTAGCCCTATGTCTACTTCCATTGGTTCCTTATCAGGAACTTACTGTTCAATCAGCTGTATAAGCAGTTACTTCTAGCTTTCCCTGGTTCTCTTTCTGCCTCCAAGTCTTCTAGACAGTTAATCCTTCTCTCTAAGTTCAGCTACTTCATTTTTATGGTTCCCACCAGCTACTTACTCCCTTTCTCCCTTGTTTTGAGAGATCTGGCAGCAAAGCCCCAGATGTTTCAGTACTCAGATGTTGCCTGGTAGTTAAGTATTTGTGTGGAGTTGAGGAGGCATCTTCTAACATGATCATAGCTTGATACTTTCCCAGCTCCTCAACTTGATCAGTGCTGTACCAGCTCCTAGGTAGTGTTAATTGCTTTATTGTAAGCCATGGTGAAAGACGTTTAGCAGCTCAGAGAAAGGTGATAAGACTAGCTAAGCCCACCCTGTCTCTGGCTGCCTTGTGAGAGGCAAGAGAGCATGGAGAGAAGGCTTCTTTCCTAGTTAAGGAATTTCAGAAGCTTGCTGGTCCATCTTTAATTAGGAAGGAGTGTTTGCTAAGATTTCTTCAGATGCACCTGTCACAAGCATACTGTAATCAGTATGGTCACGGGCAAAGACAATATATGAACACTATAGCCCACCCCTTTTCAAATACTGCCAAGAGCTTGCTCAGCATCTGCATAGATCTCCTCCCATTAAGAGTGGAAATGTTGATGCTGAGCAGGGTGAGGTCAGCAATCTCAAGCATTTTTAAAAATCTTTTCCCCAATTTGTTGGAACCACAAGCAGCTCTATGTGGATGCTTGCCTCTGCCACACAGCAGTGCATCCCCTTGCTTTAAGGTACAGAGCTGTCCCTGTATGTCTCTTGCATATGAACAAAGCAATAGCCTGAAGCAAGAGAAGCCAGTACACTGGTGATGATTTCAGAAGCAGTTTTCAAAATGAGGAGCACTTGCTTTGAAAGCCATATGGGTGCTGTAGACACCAAATTCTGAGCCGGGTGGCCTTGTCAGTATTTCTTCCTACCTCGCAGTATCTTCATCATGCGCTGGAATTAGTCTTTGTTCTCCAGATTTCTTTAATGCAGTAGTAGAAACTCCTTTATTCTATCATTAATAATTGTATTGGATTGAATTTGAAAATGTTTTTTCTATGTGTTCCCATTTCTCAGATTTTATTCCAAACCAGTTTTAAGGATTGCAACCCCTGCAGGAGTCCCTACAAATCTTATGACTGGATCTCATGACAACAGCCTCTTCAATGTTGTTGATTAATCTTTGTTCTCTTGAAGGTTAAGAAGTCTGCACAAATAAGAAAGCCCTCTCTATTACTCAATAGCCAACACAGCTTACATCCTAACACTACAGTGGAAAATTTGACTGTTGTGGGCCAAAAGAATCTAATCATGTTACCAAGGCATTATGCAAGACTAAATGAAGTTACATTTTCTTCAGACTGTTCAACTCTCTGCATAATTTAGTTAGTATTTTAATCGTCTTTTTAAACAGTCCTTATTTTCTGAAAGGTCAGTAGTAGCCTAAAAATAGTTACTATCATCTGATGGCTGCTTTGTTGGATATGATCAGATTTGATTCCCAATAGACAGGAGTTTCACATCATGAAAGCATAGCTATCCTGGCAATAATTAGCATCCTTGTGGATGCTTTGATATAGAAATGCAAAGCTTGACTGTGTGCTCCTTGCTTTCAGGAAGCGCGACTTCAATGGTAAGCTCTTTGGGGCAGGGACTGTCTCGCCTTATGAATGCTTCATACAACTGAATCTGGAATTGCTTGAGGCCTGAAGGCACAAATCTAGTTTCAAGAATAGTGTGATTGAATGGACATGGAGACTAAGCAACTTTCTCAATCCTAGACATGATGTCAGAACAAGATTGAGGTGGAAGTGGGAGAACTTGTACTGCGCAGGCTATCTGCTGTTTGGATGGAAACAGGACTTCATTCTCTAGGTTTATCAATGGGTAACTGTTAGTAAGTACTCCCAGTTCACTTAAACTTTAAGCTCTTTCTGAGTACAGGAATTGCTCTTAAAAACTTGAAATAGCCTATTTCCTTTTTAAAAATACCAATGAGAGAAAAGTTTTACTTAGTTAGATTCTGCAGTGAATGCTGTGGTTGCTGCTGGTTGTTAGTAGTGAGGATCCATGATGCAAAACCAAGTGCCAAGTGTTAAGGTCACTGTAGGTCTTGGACTCACACTGCCACCTCCCTCACTCTTCTGTACAACTGCACCTCAGGATCTTATTCTTTTAAGATCTTTGCTAAAGTCCTCACAGGCTGGAAGTTATAATAATGTTTCTGATATGCATTAGTAACTCTAGTCTTCTAAAGCTGCTATTTCCTTTCCTCTTCCTTTGTGCTCAGCTTCAAGGATGGTAGGAGGAAATCAGGAAACCCACCTAACATGCTTTTAATCCTGGCCAGATAGGAAAATGCATGCCTGCCTCCAGGAGCTAATCTGTTTGTTTCAGAAACCTGGTCTGACAGTTTTGCAGCTACCACCCAGTGGGCAAGGCAACTTTAAGCAGGGAAGAGCACCTGTGCCTGCAGGCAAGGGACTGAGGCTGCTCAGAACCAACTGCTCCCTCATCCCCTGTGCCCCACCAGCACAGCTGTACTGGGACAGGCCACAAGTCTGCCTGGGCCAGCATTTTGTTTCAGATGGAGGCTAACAGTTTTTATATATATTTAGATAGATAGGTAAGAGATAAAAGGTTCTGAAATCAGGCAGAATTTTCCTATGTGCCCAGGATTTTAATATATATATATATATAAACATATATTCATATAAAAATCAAGTGAGCCTCCTAGCTCATGTGTTTCCTTTGTATCTTCTGAGCAGGAGAAGAAAAGGGAGATGATCTAGTCTCCTCTCAGTCCAACAAAATAATGAGGATGTATAACAAAAATGAAGTTTTGAGACATAGATGATGAGTTTATGCAGTTTGGGTTGTTGCTGTTCAGTAATTAAGGTGGAGTGGCCAGGGAACTGCTAGTGCTGGTGGTCACATAGCTTTAACACAGACATCACCAGCCAGCAGGAGTAGCTACTGGAAGGTAATTTGAGCATGTAGGGACAGATACTTGCTACTAAGAAGGTGTCTCTAGTACAATGTGTGCATCTTTGAAATCGCAAGGAATAAGCTTGTGTCTGGATTTGGAAAAATGGCATATGTGTGTGTGTGTGTGTGGCAGGAAGCTAGGCCTGTAGTGTTTGGTCTGGCTCCATCTCCTGCTCACCCACACATACAGCTTCTCATACCTGCAGCAGCACTGTACAGTGTCCCTTATCGCTCTCACAGACATTGTTAAAACCACATTGTGGACATTTGCTGTACCCTGACTCTGTAAAATGGGTCATGTTTCAAAATGCATTAGTACCTGTGGGTTAGTAAGCCTCCTGGCTCCTTTGTAGCCTGATTCTACTTTGAAACTCATGCTTTTTAGCAGTTTTGAAAAATACCTGCCTACACCTGTCTCTCAGCTCCCCTTCTTTCCCAAGGGTGGATCATGATACCTTAAAAGAGCTGAAATAGCAATGCACTGGGCATAAAATTGTGTTTAATGCTGTGTTTGCTTCCTTGTTTGGACGTGACCTCTTCTAGTCTGGATGAGACCGCAGTGAGAATGAAGCTTAATAATGAAGTAGAATCATAGAAATATAGACGAGATGCCACTATAGGTCATTTTGTGCTGCACTTTCATCCAGGCAGGACTGAATATAACACTGATTTCTATTCCTGGCAGGCTGTTTGACATTTCTGTCTTCTGCAGCAGTTATACTTCAGTTTTTACTCATATGCTGGTGCAATCGCTTCTGATCAGTTTAAAAGGAAAGACTAGATAGGAGTCCTCAATATGCATCTAAGCAATAACTTCCTCTTGCAACCAAACCTCACTGGCATAGGTCACTACATGAGCACTCAGAGTTGAGTCTTGTAGATGAGTAGCATTTAAAATATACACAGCTTTTAATATGTCCTGGGACTGCCAGTTTTCTATTACATTCATGCCTATACCTTCTCTTTGATGTGCTCTGGTTAACCCTTTTGATACACTCTCACACTGTGCCAGTGATGGTGTGCACTTGCCAGGAACAAATCAGTATATGCCAACATGCTTCCCTAGGCAGGGAGTCAGCCATGCACTCAGCTGTTTCCTTTGTTGTTATTATTTTAAATGCTACTAGCGAGGCATGGAAATACTTTTTTTTAATGGCATTTGCCATAGTCTAGGGCACAGCAAGATGTTTTTTTCCTCTGCTCTTCTTCCATCTATGAATGGTACTTGGGCATGTCCCCATCCTCTGGGAACCATCCAACTGCAGGGAACTAGTAGTCTCTCTGGGCATTGGCACCAGCTGGTAGTATATGGGCAGATTTATCTTCATTTGATGCCCCTTTCACCCTGCCCATCCTGTGGGTTGTGCTGTATTTTATTTTGCCATGTTAAAAAGAGCCATTCTATATTCTTCTAGGGTCTGCTGTTGCTACTGTTGTTTGACAGTATAAATAGTTAGAAGGGTCTGCAGAAAAGGCTGTCAGATGGGTTAAGCTAATGATCCATTAGTTATGATCCTACCAATCTTGACTTGATTTGGCAGTGGAAGCAATTTAAGGAGTGAACTGCTTATTAAAATGACCTCTACTGCATGTGTCTGTACTCAGTAATTGATACAGATTAGCCAGGAGTTAGTGTAGCTTTTGATAATGGATTAATCCTGGAAAGCTTTACTTTTTTCATTAGTAGCAGCTCAGAATAAAGCTATGGTTGTTGCAGGCTTCTGTGTTGTGCATCCTCTGCAACATCCCCTTACTCCAGCTCCTTAATGGATCAGTGCATACAAAATCTCTTCAGAAGGCGACAGATACCATGCAATTATAATGTTAGCTTTTAGCAGAAAATGCCCTCAAAACCTAGGCATAAAACCAAGCTACTGGTTTTAAGGACAAAACAGCTGTGAGGCTTAGAATAAATGTGGGTCTTAATTTCATTTTATTCTGTATTTCATGTGGAAGCATGCCAGGACTAGCATGCACACGTTGTCCAAGGACTTTGCAACAGCAGTTCTACGTGTAAGACTTTTCAGTTTTAGGAGTGTTGATGTTCTGGGGAATGCATTCATGTACCAGTAGAGGGCACACAGACTTCATTAAATGGGGGCATGTGCTAATTAATCTCAGAAGTAGGTAGGAATCTACCTGCATCCATATCATTCCCAGACAAAGCGTTCATTCAGCTGTGCAGAACTGCCCATTCCAACAGACTTGCGTTATCTGAAATAGGCAGGAAGCGAGGGGCATAAAGCACATGTTTGCAATTACATAATCCATAGTCAAACTGTGATCATGTTTCATGTTCATGCTTAGTCAGACTGTGGCAGTGATTAGGGTTGACTTAACAGTTGCTGTACCTCCCATTTTTTTCCTTGTGCGGCATGTGCTAGCTCTGTTCATCATTAAAAGTCTCAATCTAGGCAAGTGACACATAGTGTGGATCAGCCCCATAACAAACTAGAGGAAATCAGGGAGAGAGAGTCAGCAGTTTTCATAATATGTTAGCACAGGATTATTGGGAAATGTGAACTTAGAAGAAGAGTATCTGCATTTTAGAAACTAAATAAAAGATAAACTGTACACGAGACTCCTCTGTTTTATCCTGCCCAATGCACTTGCAGTACATTCATAATCTTCATAAAGGAGAAAATGAATTGGTGAAATAGGCTGTTTTATGATAATACCCCATATGTTATCAGATTCATGCAGGCAGAATCACACTAATGAAGAGAAATTGCAGTTTATGTAGGACTTGCAAGCCTCGCTTAGGCAGATTAACAGTGGCGAGGGTAAGAGGCAGCACACTGCCTTGGCAGGCTGCCCAACAACTAATCAATGCAGATGGAGTCAAAGGGACTGCCAGTCTGATTCCCAACAGTTTCATCTCAGAACAGGAATGACTATATCCATCAGTGCTCCTTGATAAGACATCCTTTAAGCTTGTGGTAAGAATGAATGCATTTGGGGAGGCAGAGGCTGAGCAATACTAACAGCAATGACTCCGCATGCAGTGCAGGGGAGAGGTGGGTGTTTAATTTTAGCTGCTGACCTGATTTCGTACTGAATGACAAGTATCTATAGGAATCCTCAAGGGCCAATCAGTTGCTATGCCAGTGAGGCTTTTGGAGAAATGCATTTAATTTTATTCAAGTGATGCCTTTAAGGAAGCAATTATGATTTTAGCTCTCAGAAGTTCTGACTCCTTCAGGTTGATTTCAGCTAGTGCTAAGCTGAATTCTTTCATGTTTCATGTTGCTGAGGCTGAAGTCTAACTCAATTATGTATTTAACAGGGCACACACTAATGTTCTGAAATACTCTGATTTTTCTCTGTGTTGTTCAATATTTTCACTAATAGGAAAATAGATTTGGTGCAGAATCAAAACAATTGAAGTCCTTCTTACATTTGTATGCACATCCTGAAGTGAGGTTTAGATAAGGAAGCAACTGCAGAGCCTCATCACTGAGAAACTCCTTTGCAGAGGGGTCTCTGTTGTGGCTTTGTGCTTGAGGAAAGTGTACTTGTGTTGCCTGAGAAGATGGCTTTCAGTTTTCAAGAGGAAGGCTGGCAGAGCTCTCAGTCTACGTATCAAGTCCCTTGTCACAGGAGACACTCATGAAAAAAATATGAGAGTTGGGCCCACACATGGGGCAGATGCTTCACTTTTCACTGATGATAGAATCCTGGCCACTATAAACATTAGTCATTTGGAGTACTTCCCTTGGCATAGTGTGTTTCTAAACAAAAATGAAGGCTACTTTCAGCCAGGAGGTAAGCATCAAATTGTCCAGTATTATTGAATGTTTAAATATAAAGTAGTAGGGCTTTTACTAGTGCTAAAACCAGATGATAGTATGGTCAGTTGCTGTGTTCATACTCCATTCGGCTGCTGTTGCTGGCTTGTGCAGGTAGGATTTGGATCCAGGTTTGGTTTGTACCATCCTGCCCATAGTCATACTGATTGATTTGAAAGTTGATGTTTGAAGATTACTTTGCATTATCCCCCCCTCTGCTTTTGACTTCAGTGAAAAATGGCTGAATCCAATGCCAGGCTTTGTGGATGGGATTTGTTTGTATCCTGTGGCTAGTTGCTGACTGGAACCTCATCTGCACGTTTGTATTGGCTTTTTATTTTCAGTTGTCTCTAAATCTGTCCAGTGATTAGTTTGTTGACAGATGGCTTTTCCCTTGAATAAGATACAGTGACTAGATGTTCTGAATGTCCCAGAAGGGCTCTGGCATTTGTCCTCAGGACAATGAAAAATACCCTGGTATTTTCTGCATTTTCTGCCTTCTCTGAATTTGCCTTTCCTTTGTGTATTCTATAGATTTCTCTAAGGATTTGGAAAGAAAAATGTTAAAATGTGTTTATACCAGGAGAAGTGACAGTTCAGAAAATCCTTCTACTCAGCATATCTGCAGTTTCTGTGTATTGCAGTTCACACTTACCTGCTTCAGTAAATACAGGGGTTACCACTGTTTGAAGCTAACACAACAAAAAGAGGATAAATTCGATTCTACTTGCTTTGTTCTGACTGAGGTCCCATCCCTTGCACCTGTGCAAATGGTTTGAGGCTCTGAGGTTGCACAAACAATGCAGACAGTACAATACAAGGACAACAAGGTTTTCACATGGGCAGAGTGGGAGCTGTGGGTGCACACCTCAGTGGTGGTGTGCAAGGAGGAAAGAACTGTCTCCAATCTGAATCTGCAGGGTTGTTCAGTAAGGGAGAGGAGGATCCCTCTTGTTGATACCTTAGCCAGCCTTGACATGGAACTGCTGAAATGCAATGACTGAAGCACACTGAAACCAGCCACCCTGTGATGCTAGCACTGGTCCCTTTACTGAAGAGAAAAGAATCTCAAGATTATAACACTTTATATAAATCTCCAAATCACAGCTCTCATGAAACAAAAGCCATCTAAGAGCATCCTTTCTTCAACAGTTACAAACAAAACAGCCTCACCTAAGCAATGCACTTCCTGAACCCACTGTGCTGCTACAACTAGGTACTAGGGTCAAACTCTCCCTTCTCCCCAGTGACACTGATGTGCAGAAATCTACCTTCTGCACTTTTTGGTTTTTTCCCCACACCAAATTCTTCAGTTTTGCAGCATGTGAGTCAACTTGTAAAAATGACTCACAAGCTCATTCCAGCCTTCTGAATTGGGAGCCCAATTAAAATACTACTTGTAATGCACATATTGAAGAGAACAAAAAGTGTCTGTTCCTGAGTGTCAGGCATTAGCATAGCATATCTGAAGGCCTGTCTTGAGCTAGTCTGATATTTACCAGCAGGAAACTTTGTGTTTAATTGAGATACAAATAACGGAAAAATATTTTGAAAATCGACTAAGGTAAGAAAAATATAATTAAACTATAAATTTGATGAAGTATAAATAAATCAAAGTTTATTTGTTTTAAAATACTTATTTAGTTATATACATACAATGCCATTGTTAGAATATTTTATTTATAAGACACTGAAAAGGTTGTTTTCCTTCAAGGCTACAATACCTAGCAATTAGCTTCTACTGCTGCATGATTGACTTTTGATTAGACATTATCTGGGGTTTAACTTGGTGTCATGTAGGCAGGTGCCCCTGTAGAACTGCAGAGGTAATTCTTCACAATCTCAGTCTTTGGCCTTCGGTGAGCCTTTACATCAGGCAGGACCAGACAATCTTTCTGACATTACCACCCACATACCCAAATCCTCTCTGGAAGGTGCTCTCATGGAAGAAATGACAGTAGCTGTACTGCAGCACCAGGAGTGAGTTTGAGTCCACTGCAGGTTGTAAAGTGACTCAGTAGGGTCAGCTGCAGCTTTCCTGATATGTTTCCTTTCATGAGTGAGGACTCAGTTATGCTGCAAGCCCTGTTGATGTGGTCCTACCACTGACTTGTATTTTGACTGATGTAAGTCATATATAGTCCAAAACTAGGCACCATCCATGTCAGTATCACATCAACCATCAGATTTTTGCCAGCAGGCAAAGGACTCCAGAGAGATGCTTCCAAGTATGATTGTTCCATGGTGCTACCTCCTCTATCCAGCCATGACCCTCCTTTACACAGAATTCTGTGTGATTGGTGCAGAAGAGAGGTCATACCTAGGAGCAGAACTTGCCCAAATTCTCCTCCCTGGTCCCATACCACCAGTCTCCAGAACAGTGGGTATAAAATAGCAAGGCTTGTAAGGCTTGCTACCAGCCTTCTGTGGTTGAACAAGAAGACACTGCCATCTTGCATTAAAGGGATTCACTGACAAAAGCAACAACCTTCAGTGAGAAGTATTTAAATAAACAGTTATTCTGGCTTAAGTTCTTACTGAAAAGAGGAAAATAAACTGGTTGCATGTTGTGGCAACCACATGCACAGGAATATATTTTTCTTCAGATGTAAGTCTAGCAATTACAAAGATGAAGCCAGGTCTTTGTCCAAGCAAAGTCTGTGCAAATCAGTTGTGCACATATTGTTACCACCTATCAGTATGTAAATAACATATATGAATAATTGCCAGTAGGTGGTAGTGTGTGTTTTTCAGGTAAGTGTGTAAGTTACTTCTGCAAGTGTTTCATGTTCAAGGTGATTTGGAAAAATCCTGTCATCTTTAATGTATGATCTCAAACCATCAGTGCTTTGAATTCAGTCTCTGGTTTCACTGATTTCATAGTTCTGTTTCACAAACATCAGCCCATCTCTGAGAGATGCACTTTGATTTTCTTTTTCAAGCTTATGGACAAACATAATTGGAAACATTTTGAAAAGTGCCAATTAGGATGAGCCCTGAGAATTCAAATGTATGTATTCATTGGAATTACTGGATTGCTCTCTAGTGTTTCATTTTAGGAGGAGAACTTTTGATAAATAAATGCATTATTTTAATGATTTATAAACTTAGAACTGCTCTGTCATAGAAGCTGTTTTGAGAATTCCTGAAAGAGCTCACTGGAAAAGGAGCAAAACAGTTACTGGACATCCAGTTGTTTTCAGTGTCTCAGCTTGTAAAAGAAGTGACCTTCTGGAAGAAAGTAGGGGTTCCAATGGAATCTATCACTTCCTTGGCCCTATGTTTCCTTGCTGAATGTAACCTATACACAATCAATGCTGTTTCCCCAGCTCACCCCGCTGGAGCAGACGCCCACTCTCCCTCATGTGAGAGTAGTTACCACATCTCCTGTGAGTATGTCCCTGGCTACATGGCTTGGGCATTCATTCTTCCCCAGGTGATGACCAAACAACTCTTGCAGCCCAGCTGGTCTCTTTTACTGCCTTTGTTGTGCTTTTGGGAAGGGACAGAGTTTTTGTTTGGCAGAAGGAGGGGATGCCAGTGGTAAAGATCCTTTCTGTGGTGTTCCCTGCCAGGAAGCAAGGCAGAAGTCGGGAAAGGCTCTATAAATATTTCTGCAATAACTCAAAGGCAGTTACCATTTTGGTTGATTTGTTTTTCCTGGGGTGTATGAGACTGCTCTCCTCTGTGCAGGTGTTTGATTCATGTAGAGCTTCCTTTTTCTTTCTTTTCCTACTTGTTTCCTGCCTCTGCAATTGTTGCTTGCACTTGTAGCACTTTTACTCAGCCCAGCAGTCCCACTGAATGCAATTAGGTTATTTGTGCAAATGCTTTTCATCATGAATACAGTCTGCAGCGTCAGACCTTTTGCTTCTTCCTTCTGCTTCTAACCTGTCCCTCCCAAGTTTCCTTTCTCATTGTTTTTCCTTTCACTTGTGTCTGCCTGCTGGTAGAGCAAGCTTGCAGAGAAGGAAGTGGGGGAGGGCTGTTTCTGCAGGGGTTTCAGTGCAAGTAGCTGTATGGTGTATAATTTCTTGAGCAGATTAGGCTCTTCTTGGCATGCACTTAGGCTAAGAGAGAATCGCTCATGGGCAGAAGTTGATGTGTTTGTGCCACCAGTGTCCATACACTAGACTGGTGGGAATTGCAGTAAAAGTAAGGAAGTGAGTAGGAATAGGCCCTTCCCAGAAGAATTAGTGTAGCTCAGGGGAGCTGTGCAGAGGAGATCTGTGTCTGAGTCAGGCTGAACAGATTCCTGTTCAGTTCAAGGAGCTGTATTCCTTCTGCACATGGAGAAAGGCTTAGACTTATTAATAAGTCAAACTGCCAAAACAGAAAGCTTCCACCTTGTAGTGAATGGGTCCTGGTTTCACCTTATTCTTTTTTTTTTTCTTCAAAGTAATACTTATGATCTCCATTAATGGAAGAAAATGCAGCATGATAAAAATAAGTGTTGGAGGAGATCACACAAGCTTGCACCCTGCTTCCAGTCCCATACTGCCATGTCAAACCACTCTAGGACAGAGATGAAATGGAATTAACATACCCTGTTTGCCTTCCTGCATTATCTATTGTTCTTAACCTGTTGCCTTGGGATCTTCTGTGTGGCAGAAGGTAGGATGGAATCTAATTTGGTGAAGAAATTATTCTTATTGACTACAAATGTTACCAAGTTAGCCATTCAAAGTTGGAGTCCATTTTGAAAATGCTGACTTTAGTATTTCTATTCTGCTTTCTGTGTTTCAAATGGTAACTGCTAGAGGCAAACTCAAGTAAGAGACATTCATGCTACCCTGATGTGCAACCTCCCCAATATATAAATGTCCCTGTTAGTATACTGGTAACAGAGAACAGATTAGTGAGAGTTGGTTTCATGCTTAGAGATCTTGAGTTTCATGAGAAATATAGACTATTGAAGGGAGGAATCTCAGAGTTGGAAGCTGATATACAACCATTATGTATTATTCCACATTATACAATGTGGAAGGCAAGAAACCATAAACTCGGTAGTGGAGAAGTGCTGCAGAAATAAGAACTGAGATGTTAATTTAGCAATTGAAATCATCCATGCCAGAGCCTTTTTAATTGTGTTTAGTTTGTATAGAAACAAACAGTCCATCATGGAGCAAGAGTATCTCTGCTGGGTGTTTCTGTTTCCTGTTATTCGGTGCACTAGTGGCATCATGATGTGTGGTGATAAGTCTCAAAACTCCTTTGGATTTTCTATTCAGAATTAAGCAGAAGAGTGGGAGATAGCTTTATCTCAGTGCACACAATATACAATCTCTGAATGAATACAAAATATAAGCTAGATGGAACATTGTTCCTAGACAGGACCAACTCATCAGTGCTACAGCACTCTAAAAACCAGAGATAATCCTTCTCAAACTACCTCCAACATGGAGTTGTGCTCAGAAATGTATCTTATCTCATACACACAATTCCTTGAATAGGGCTGAACTGCCTTTGTCCTTGTCTAGACAGTCCCAGAGTGGAGCACAGTGCTAAGGCTTTTCATCTGGATTCCAAAGTGCTTTTTCTCTGCTTTCAGATCTCCCTCTTGCGTTAACATGGTCTAAAATACAAAACCTAAGAATATAATAATTGTTATTTCCATCTTCCTTTCAACATTTTCTTTCTGCTAGGAAGCAGGAAAAGCATGAGGGTGACACACTTCAGTTCATACTCTCATCCCTGGCTGCTAGAGCTGTAGGAGCTGGGAGGCTTTGACAGGGCAGATTTGCTAAGGTTGAGCCCCATGTATTCCATTACATCTTCCCAGTACAGCTGTGGGTGACGTCCTGACTGGGAGCCTTTAACACTGAACATGATGCATAAGCCAGAAGAATGTAAACCAACCTCCAGCTCACTGGCTAGAAATAGAAGAAATCATTCTAAAAATCCCGTGAACTTTCACCCAACACCTTTGCTTCCTGCTGTAAATGGTGCAAGTTAAAAGTACAACTGAGGGTTTGGGTTCTTTATCTAAAGTACAATTTTGATTAGGAGTTAGTAAAGGCAGTAAAAGTGGAAGCATATTATGCTGTTTTTTCAGAGTCCCTTCTCAATGATTGCCATTTGAGGAATGAGGATGTTGAATTTGCCACGTTGCATAAAGTTATGGCAGCTGTTCCATATTGCTAGATTGGAAATTGAAATGAAGATCTATTCAACTTGTCTGATGCTTCCAGCAAGCTTGAAAGCAATGCTTTAAAACATTACAGAACTCTAATTTGTGTCTTGAGGGATAGTCAGTGACATTGAAAGCAAATGTCTTTTTTTCCAAATGGTCTTTAACTACTTTGTGTCTTTCCCGTTAAATTCTGTTTTCTGTGGTAGCCATGTGATCCAGCTGAAGTCAACAGGATTGCTGAGAATGTCAAAGACCAAATCCTCTAGGCAAGAACATTTCAGCAAGTCTAGTCTGTTATGACAATAAATATTTTCAGGAATGTTTAAGCTATGCTAAACTTTAAAAAAGAATGTCTCACATTTCTATTTTCTTTCTTCATAAATGTGTGGTGCCTGAATCTCCTTAACAGTTTTTTCATCTAAAGATAAGACTGGATTTATCTATATGTGTAGAGGGTAATGCAATCTCTTAGTTTAGGAATTTGTAGAGGTCAGGTTTTGCCTGTCAGCACACAATCAAATCTAAGTTTTGATCCTAGTGCTGCTGCTTTAGTAACACCAATTTTATAAAGGCTAGAAAAACTCCTAATCTAGGAAATTAAGTTCTTTGAAACACATGTAATTCCATACCTGTGCTTCAAAACTCAAAAGCTTAGCCAGCCTGATTTGTTGTCACCATAAAATATTGTTTTAAAGTATTAATGTTTTTATCTGGTAATTCTTATTCCACATAAAGAATGAACTGTTGACATCTCTTAGCATTTTTTTGTTATCCTGAATATACCAGTTCATCACCCATACTAAGCATTAATCATGACAGTAAATGTGCCATTGTGATGTGTTCAGCATATATTTGATGAGGCTTTATACAGGCATTCTATTAAAAATGAAACAAAAGAGACAAATGTAGTTTATGTTGTTTCTTCTGGGTGAAATTCACCTGCCCAAAGCTCCAATAAGGAAGTGACAGACTCTTTTGCTAACACAACTCCAATTCCACTGCTTTCTGTTCTGTTTTGCTTCCCGCACATCCTGTAATGACAAAGATACTTTCTTCTGAAATACCATTTGCTTTTTCAGGGTGGCACTGGAAACTATGAAGGGCTTAACAAGACCTGGAAAGAGCAATGTGCTATTGATTAATCTGTCCTCTGAATGAACCCTGGTATAGAGCTCTATTTCCAAAATTCTGGATGAAAGAATCTGTATACAAATAATGGCAGAAGGAGTGCTCTCTGGGATGATATGACTACATAAATAAGCAGTTCTTCAGTGCAGCATGTGGTTTTCTAATTTCCAGTAAAATGGGGTGAGTCACATACGACAACACCATTGCCACTAACCAGTGTGGCATGGCATCTGAAAAAGATAGCACTGGAAGGGTGTGAACTGCAGAGCAGATGATGGGGCTTGAAACATCTTGTTTGGTTTGGCAGAGCAACACAAATCTTGATACTTTCCCACAATCTGCTCCAAGGATATAGGTTTTGCTGTGCTGTATCAGATTATTACTTTGCGAATTTGCCTGTCCTGCCTTTGCCAATGGACAGCTCTTGATGCTTCAGATCAAGATAAATGCTCAGTCTCCCCACAGGGGAATTCCAAAGTTAGATGGTGTTTCTTCATATAGGGTTTACATTACTGCAGAATTACCAGGGGAGGTTTTCTCCTCCAGTACAAAATCATAAAGGATACATCTACCCAGTCAGGCAAACAAAGGCCCAAGACAGCTCTCAAGTCCAGGCTCACATACCATACATATTATTTATATGTAAGTACATGTTCTGGTATTGGCCTTAGGCCGAGTTCACTCCAGAGGGAAAGTCTAGCCATAGTCATGCCTTAGCACAGGCCCGAGAGTTTCTTCCTCATGTTTGGAAAGGTGCTGCTTGGCAGTGCAGCTGCATGGGAACAAAGCTTCCAGTGACTGCTACTGCTGTTTAACCCTGATGCTGAGAGAAGATGATATGGTCTCAAAAGATGAAGGCCCAAATTAAAGAGATGAAAAACAAACTCCTCTCTTTTATTGCTGCTCTCAGGCCACTACAATTTGGGGAGCAAATCTTCTGGTATTCATAAAAAGGAAACTTTGAAACTTTTAATGCCAAATGCCTCTAACAGAACTGCAGGCATCTGTTCAAAAGCAAGCTGAAAATGACCTAGCATACATATTTGGTCCTTGTAGCAGGGCATTAAGGTTGTCAACTTGGTAGTCATGACTGACTTGTGTTTTATTGGATCTATTATATGAAAGTGACATCAGGCACTTTTCCTTCAAATGTTTCTCAGAATGAATACTTGTTAAAGGCAGGAAGCTGCAAGTAATTTCTTTTTCTCCTCACACATCTGCAGAAACAGCACTGCTGAGTGCTGTATTCAGGCAGAGGTGATGTTCTAGGTGCCCAGTATTATACTTTCATTGGTTTATGTTGCTTCCTTCCTGTCAGTATTGTCCACACCAAGGGCTCAGAAAGAAGAGTAGTTTAAGCTGCAATTTAATTCCCTGTAGATGGAGGTTTGCTGTGACAGAAATGCCTGTCATCCTGGCAGTCTCTCACATCTGCTGGAGGCAGAAGAGTATGTGAAACAATAACTCTGCCAGCAGATGTGGTTCTGTAGGGACAGTAGTGTCTGTGGTACGAAAATTCTCTCCCAAAATACAGATCTGTGGGGACAGTAAGCATCTGTGTCAGTGACAACTTTGCAGCATCTGCTGGGACAAGTAATGTCTGTGATACGTAAATCCATCTCTGCATCTGCTGGGTCAGGCAGAGAGAGATGTATTGTACATAGCCAGTTTTAGATATGAAAATCTCCTTCACTCTAATTTGGGAGATCTGTTTGATTCTTTTTCCCACAGAGTTAGTAAGAACCATCTTATGTAAGAAGAGGCAAAGGTATTTGTGAGTCTTTTGCACATAGGACAGACATTGCCACATTTTGGCTGCCAAGAAATACTGCTACATTTTCTCCCACCATATTATTAATCATTAATTGCTTTGTTCTCAATGAACAGCCTGAGTGTCTTCAATGATGCTCTTGTGAGTGCTAATGCTTTGTGTTTGCAGTGAGAGCATCACATCAGAAGTGTGTTTGTTCAGGGTGGAGATGCACCACAAACAGTGTTCTGACCCAGACCACATTTCAAACATTCCTAAGTACAGGTGTGCACAGATGAAGATTTTTTTAATTTGGCCTCATCTCTAGGTTACACACCAGACCCACATGAGGAAGGATTGCACTAGAGACAGTCAATTTTCCAGCAGCAGCAACTCCATTCAGATGTCAGGGTGTTTTGCTACAACAAAGGCTGATGTTGACATTTTTTCTTGGATAGAGACAGATGCAAGAGCTTCTGCCTCAAGGTTATCCATTATACAGTATATTAACTAGATGCGTTAACACTGTGCTTCCTGCAGAGACAGAAATGAATGATGATTAATACTTATCAATTAAAATCTAATCTTTTCCTATGGGTATTTATATACTTCAACCTATGAGGCAATTCTATGACAGGAGTTAGATATTCTTTTATTGGAGAGCACTGGAATTATGGTCAGGTTCATGTTATTCACTCATTTATTATGAGGTATTGCATTTGTGCCTAGATGTTGTCTAGGCAAAATTGTATAAACACACAGTCTCTACACAAATAAATTTATAAACAATTAGCATTAAAGGGACAATTAGTTTCTCTTCCTTCTTGTAGCAGCACTGAGTGGGAGGAAGG
Organism: Bucco capensis; assembly: GCA_013396975.1. Taxonomy (NCBI): domain Eukaryota; kingdom Metazoa; phylum Chordata; class Aves; order Piciformes; family Bucconidae; genus Bucco; species Bucco capensis. The sequence continues at coordinate 1,379,971 of VWZO01006928.1, read as the reverse complement.
GATGGAGGAGAGAAGCAGCAAAGGTTGTACATGTTTTATGACCGTAATTATAGTTAACTATTTCAGAGATTAAAATGAAATTAAAATTTAATTGTAATTTACTATTCCAAAGATTAAAAAAGACTCAAGGTTATGAGCTGCTTCACTGATCTTTGAGTTATCCAGCTCAGTCTAAACATACAGATAAAAATCCTATTTTTTTTCCTAATCTAGCCACTGTTTAACAAACAGTGCCCACAAAAGTGAGAGGTGCTTTACAGACTTGCGACGCTGGCGCTGCATCACAAACCACATAGTGGCCCAAGGGCCATGGTAACAAAGAGCTCCAATCCTGCAGCCGTGCACAGAGGAATACTCCACTGAGAGTGCTGCACAGAGGTGCAGCCTGGCAGGCTGGACTCTAAACACATAATGTGAGAGCAAAGGAGAGGCAGATGTGATTTTCATTTTCGAACTCTGGTCAGCAGGGTTGTTTAAACATCACTTCATTCAGATAAACCTTGTTCGTAAGCGAGAGGCAGAACGGAACAATAGATGAAGGAGGCCACTCACAATCCAGGTGGAGAGTGTTGAAGTGGGCAGGTGATCTGGCTGGTTATCTCTGATTTATTATAAAGGCATTTTATGTGTTTTGAATCACCTTACATCGGCCACGTTAAACCAAACTGCATTCTTCTAAGGCAGCTCATCCCCTACACACATGCACACACTCATCACTCATGTCAAACTAACAGCAAAGGCATTTGAAGAAAGTACAGTATGTGATGCCTATTACAAAAATCTTTTTCATGTTAATATACTGGAAACAAGCATTTTAGTTTGGCAAAGCCATTAGTTTACAGTACTATATCAGCATTGTCAGAAACTGATTGTGTCTGTTAAAGGTCTGAGACTATTTCTGGTTTGTTGCAAAATTGCTTTTCACAAATTGTCCCAGAATATCTTTGTTTTTAAAAAAATATTTTGCAGATGAGTTCTGTAACAGGGAGAGGTGTAGAATTACAAGGATGAAAGCACATGTGAAAAATTGTATAAAAATCATCAACGTTATCTCCTTGTTTGTATTTTGTGGTGTGACATTCCTTATCACAAGGGAAAGAGGCACATCTGTGGCTTCCCTGTCCTTGAGCCTCCTTCCATCTCAGAGAGGTATCACAAAGCCACTCACTACTCCATTTTATTTCTTGTTGTTTATTAACACAACTATACAGTTTTAAGAGCTCAGCCCATCCCTTCATGTAAAGTATCCAAAGTGGCTGGAACAACTGGTGGAAAAATGATCAAGATTTTCAGCAGCAGTTGTTCAGATTCTGAATGAGTCGTTTATAAACATCTTGTCTAGAACTGTCAAGAGGAGGAGCTAACATCATTGGAAGATGATAAATTCTGACACGGTGCTCTGAGATTTCAGTGCCAGTGAATGTAGGTTAATACAGGATTCAATAGGAAATCTGGCTTGTATATTGCCACATATTAGAGGAAACGATGGAACTTGTCATTTATCTCCAGATTGCTAATTGCAGTTTATTGCACATGCAAAAGGTTAATTTGGATATGTTATCATAGTAATCACATGCACTGTCTCGGAATAAACTATACGCCTACTCTTATTGATGATCTGACCTGTGGGATATGGGACCATATTTTGTAAGATTACGGCAAATAAGAATTTTACAGTAGATGCTGTAACAGTAGGCAGAAGTGTCCTTAAGTGTAAATAACTGGCATAGAGAGGAGTTGCAAGTCTCTGGTATGAAATACTTTTCCTTGACCTTTAATTTAGTTATTCCCTGAGATGCATATAATTTTTTCTTTGGATAATACATTGAATACGGAGGTCTCATCTATTCTAAATGAAAATTATATCCTATTCTTATTATTGCTAATGCTTTGTATTTAGAGCAGCATTTACAGGTCTCAAATTAATTCATGACCTCTTCATGCTAGGTGCTGTACATCTACATGCACTAAGCTCACTGCCCCAAAGACCTTACACTCTAATTAAATAAAGGTTGGAGGAAGGAAGTTTTATTACCTCTGTCACAAATGGGAAATGATAACAGAGAGAAACTAAAAGGACTGAGAATTACACTCCTCCTGCAATGAGTCCTGTATTTGCCTGTAATACATCCTCCCTTCCTGCATTTGTTAAGTTGCTGTAAATTGGTAGGTAGATGGTCAGTCTCTCCCCCAGAGATGGAGCTTACTACAATTCTGCATATGTTTCAAGGTTTTATGGAATGAAATGAAAGGCATTATGTAGATAGATCTAAATTGAAGTGTTATCTGATTGGGTTATTCTGAAGAAATACTTCTGCAGAGTAAGTAGATTCATAGGTGTCTTGTGTGCATTGCTTGTTGCAATGCCTAGCCTCCCAGAAATGTATCTCCTTTTCCTCCTGCCCCTGGAAGGTATAATGCTTATTCTGAAATGCATTTTAAATATTTTTAGCTATTGCTTGGAGCTTAACATTAAAAAAGAAAGCTAGATCTGGATGGAATCTTGCTTTGAGATTTTTTTTCCTATAGAGAAACACACATCTGAAGATAACTTGTTTCCCTTTTTCTCCTTAGTACCTGGATGTTCAGTACAGCACAGTGATCTTGGGCACAAACATAGCTGGAGTTGATGCAGATGGAGTGGGAAGGGGGAGAGGATGAAGAGGATAATGTAAGCCAGGAGAATAAACAAAACAAAGAACAGGTAAAATCCAAGCATAACCCAAACACTCTCCTCATATCTCTGCATTTCAGTATTTATGACCTTCGCTGTTAAACTTCAACAACAGTTAAGTCTCAATATTGACATCTTTCCCTCATTGCTGTCCTGTCCTGCCCTTGTCTGGTAACTGGGTACACTTATTTTCTATCTCACAGGTTTTAGAGTCCTTGACTTAAAAAAGACTGCAAAGAAGCAGGTTTTTAATTTTTATTTTATTTAATAATAAAAAGCATTATTTTTATTGCTTCCAAAGGTTCTGTCCATCTTCTTTCTCTCAGTTTAAAAAAAAACCACCTCAATGCTGAAAGAAGTTAAGAGCCTTCTGGATCCTTGGGCACTTACGAGTAATCTCTCATTTACCCCCAGTGGCAACCATCACTGCTGCCTATGGAAGTAAAGTGTAAATTCATTTAAAAAAAAAAGTAATCTTTAGCTATGAAACTACAGTATTTCCTTAGTTGATGGGACAAGCTAAACACTTAGGAAAGCACAGCACCAGGGTATACCCTTGCTAGAAAACAATCCACTGGAGCTTTGTTATAAAACATGCAAACATCCTGAGGAAGTGACAGTAATTTGCAATAAACACTGCATGTAAACAATTACCTGTGACTTGTTACACTTGTTTGTACAGGCAGCTGGCTAAACAAATCTGTATGCACTTCTAAACGTCTGTCCCTATCAAACCTGATACGGGAAAATAATTACTTCGTATTTGATTTCTCTGAAGAAAGAAAAAGCCTTTCGTATCTGACAGCTGGCAAGGACTAAGTAAATGTGGGTGCTTAGAGATACGTGGAGAAAAGCTGGAGAAACAAAATGTGCTGATGGTGTTTTTTATGAGTGCAGTGAGGACACTTTGCCTAGTCACCAGACTGAAGGAAGGTTTTGGGAAAGGATACTTGATGGAAAAGCTATTTTTACTGTTTGAAGGGTCCTGTAGTGGCAGAGATGTGAAAATAAAGTGATTTGGTCATGCAAGGTCCAAAGAGGAGGTGGGGCAATTTATCTGCTAGTGGTTTAGCAAAATGGATGTAAAATGGTGTAACTATGCTACAGTTTTGTGGCATGCGTTCTTCCCCTTATGAATAAGAGACGTTGGAAGTTGCAAGGCGAGGGAAGCACCTGCCCGACTGGAACTGATCATCCTGCTCCAACCCCGAGCAGCCCAGCCTTGCAGGCAGGCGACAGAGGACACTGCCCGGGCTTTAAGGCCCGTGCAGGCTGAAAGACAGTGGCACTCAAGTAACTTAACAGCCCTCACTCCCGCAGCGCCCGGGATGCACATATAGCGCAGCACTGCCGGGCCTGGGGTGCGGCTACACCGCCAAGTTGCTGCTCCCGCACCCTCAAGGGCCTCTCGGCGGCAGGGCCTGAAGGAAGCGCCAGTAGCCACCTCCACGGCCAAGGCCCTTGGGCCCGCAGGCGCTGCCCTCCCGCTTCCGAGGAGACAGAGGCTGGGGCAGTCGCCAGCTCCAGGCCCACACGACTACCGGCGAACCCCTCGGCTCCACCCCGAGTTGGGGAAGGAAGCCCTGGGGAGAAAGTATCCCTGTTAACAAGCCGTAGGAGAGGCACGCTACCGGACCAGGGCCGCGCGAGCGGTGGGTCCTCTCCGCCAGGACTGCGCGGGCGCAGTGCGCGCGAGTTGAGGGGAACGGACGCGCAGGCGCAAGGGCACGCGCAGGAGGCGGGCGGGTGTGCGCGGGAGTCGGCAGAGGAGCTGCGCGCCGGGCGGGCTACAGGCGCCGGCCCGCTAAGGGGCGGTTCCCTCGGGCGGCAAGGCCCCGGGGAATGGTCGCGCTGCCGGTCTCCGTCGCTGCTTCCCGGCGAGTTGCGGCCGGCGTGCGGTGCAGGCGAGCGGCAGCGCGCTAGTTCCGAGGCAGGCAGTACACAAAAGAGCGCGGTGCTCGCCCATCTCGGCACACACCCCCTGCCAGAAACTAAACAAATAACCACCCCCAAAAAAGCCCGAACCATCCCCCAACCCCCCAGCAGCGCTCAGCTAAGAGCTGGCGGCCGGGAGAAGGCCGCGGGCCTGCTTTCGGGAAGGCGACGGCCGTGGGAAGTTACGGGACAATACACGGACGGCGAGGAGAGAGGCAGCCCGCGGGCAATAGGCGTAAGCCGGGACAGGGGATCGCAAACAAGCACCGAGCTCCGGTATTGNTGCACTGAGAGGAGGAAAAAAAAAATAGCAAAAGATACAAAATATACAAGCAAAAGGCAACAACTCCCCGGTCTCCAGCAGTGCCCACCCTCCCTTCCCTTCTCTCCTGCTGGCCATCTGCCTTGGGTTTTCCTTTGTGTCTGATCTTTTACTACTGAGCCGAGTGCAGGAGGAGGGTGCAACACACACAGGGACTATGCCCAGCTCGCTTTTTGCAGACATGGAGAGGAACGGGAGCGGCGGCGGCGGCGGCGGTGGTGG